>JARYHS010007486.1:0-38343 GCA_031002005.1 Vandiemenella viatica
TTATACAGGAAGCTAAAGGTATATTCACTTTCTAAGGAAACATGGGCACTATGAAAACATCAATTCCAAATTTTCAAGATGGAGGTTTTGTGAAGATATCTTCTAAGATTGCAAGTTAAGTTAACACTCATGGCCTTTCATAAATCAGATACAAAATTTAAAGCATCATAAACTTAGGTACATCATTAAAGGTTGTATTAAATCAAAAACTGGGTGCACTTTAATATATTTTTCAGCAAATGAAATTGAACCTGCCAAATTAACTGTAAAGGAGAAAAACCCTGTCTTGGCGTCCATAGTAGTTGATGTTTAGAGCCAGTTACATATTAACCACATGATGGCACTATGAATTACTGAAGCAATATACAGAATAGGTATGCCATTTTAACCAATGCAATGTTACATAGAAGAGCCAAAGAAACTGGCATCGGCATGTGTATGCAAACAAAGATATGTATACACTCAGGATATGGCGCTGAGGTTGGCAACGGCTATATAAGACAACAGGTGTCTGGCACAGGCGTTAGTTCGGTTACTGCTGCTACAATGGCAGGTTATAACGATTTAAGTGAGTTTGGAAGTGGTGTTATAGTCGGCACACGAGAGATGGGACACAGCATAGCCGAGCTAGCGATGATGTGGGGATTTTCCCGTATGACCATTTCATGTGTGCACCGTGAATATCGGCAATCCGGTAAAACATCAAATCTCCGACATCTCTGCACCCGGAAAAAAATCATGCAAGAACGGGACCTATGGCAACTGAAGAGTATGTTGAACATAACAGAAGTGCAACCTTTCTGCACATTGCTGCGGATTTCAATGCTGGTCCATCAACAAGTGTCAGCATGCAAACCATTCAATGAAACATCTTTGATAAGGGCTTTTGGAACTGAAGGCCCACTCGTGTACCCTTGCCGAGTGCGCGACACAAAGCTATATGCCTTGCCTGGACCCGTCAACAGCAACATTGGGCTTTTGATGATTGGAAACATGTTGCTTGGTCTGATGAGTCTTGTTTCCACTTGTATTGAGCAGATTGGATGTGTATGGGTATGGAGACAACCTCATGAATTCATGGACCCTGCATGTTCAAGCTGCTGGAGGCTCTGTAATGGTTTGGGGTGTGTGCAGTTGAAGTGACATGGGACCCCTGATACGACTCTGACAGGTGACACGTACGTACACATCCTGGCTGATCACCTGCATCCCTTCATGTCCATTGTGCATTTGATGGACTTGGACAATTCCAGCAGGACAATGTGACACTCCACATGTCTAGAATTGCTACAGGGTGGCTCCAGGAACACTCTTCTGAGTTTAACCACCTCCGCTGACCACCTAACTCCCCAGACTTGGACATTAACGAGCATATCAGAAGAAATCTCCACCCCTCGTTCTCTTATGGATTTATGGACAGCCCTGCAGGATGCATGGCGTCAATTCCCTCCAGCAGTACTTCAGACATTAGTCGAGTCCATGCTAGGTTGTGGAACTTCTGCATGCTTGTGGGGTCCTACATGATATTAGGCAAGTGTACCAGTTTCTTTGGCTCTGCAGTGTGGTATCATTAGTAGATACGGCACAGAAAATCAGATAGAATCGAAAGAACTCCTAAACTGATTCTGTTCAATTGCCAGATCTTTTTATTTTAAATATTTTTTTAATTTAACTAGCTGGTGCCTACAACTATGGGACTAGTGCAATCATCATATCTCCCTCACCCCAATAGCTACTGACATGTAACCACCATAGTGCATGATGGGAGACTCGAGGCCAGTACCACATGCAAACACCAGTGGTCTGCGTTATGTTGTTGTGGCAGCAAGGTGAAATATAGGGACACCAACGTCTTTGGTCAAAATATGAAAATGAAACACCTTGACCACTTTCAACCACCATATCTGCCACACCCCCACAGCTACCGGAATTCGGTCAGTGATGTGCACAATGGGAAACTCCATCATATTCCCACACACAAACACCATTGGTTTGTGCTAGGTAGTGGAGGCTGCAGGTTGAACTATAGGGACACACATGTCTAATGACATAAGAGAATTTCAAAATTGTTGCATTGCTCTTAACAATTGCTGTATTAATGCAAACATTTGTTTATTATTATTATTAATTTAATTGTGATGGAGCACACACTCCGGTGGCAATTCCATTAGTCATCTAATTACCCCTTTTTATTTTATTTTTTAATTATCTTGTATAATTTAAGTGTTAAATTCCTCCCTCATCTACTTCTGTGATTTACTAATTTTTATTTCAAATTCCTTAAGAGTTTTTGGTAAATTACACTGTTCTACAAAAAATACTTTTTTTTTCTATTTCTGAAAAAATACTTTTTGTTCTTAGTCGTACTTTGAGCACTGAATTCAAATCGGCTTTTAGTTTCTTTTTGTCAGGGATAGTTTATGAGTAATCGCAAGTTTATTTTTTTGGTTTTGTTTGTGATATAGTGCAGAACACATTAGCTCAAATTTAAGAAAAAAAAACAGATTTTTATGATATTATTAAGTTAATAACAGTGGCCGTGTGGCGTGAATTGGGGTTTTTTAGGCTGAGGGAGGATGACCCAGAGGAGGAAGGTAGGGGTAGCTTAAAAGAATCCCGAACATTAAAATTTCTAGTAGTTAACTGCAGAAGTGTTTGTAATAAACAGCCTGAACTCGAAAACATTATTCGTAGTACAGATGCTGATACTGTAATAGGCACAGAAAGTTGGTTAAAACCGGATATAAGCTCCGCCGAAATTTTTAATAGTAACATGTACATTTTCCGTAAGGATAGGTTGCATTCCCAAGGAGGTGGTGTATTTATAGCTGTTAGTAAGTACCTCCCATGTAACGAAATAGATGTCCATACTGTCTGCGAAATCATATGGATCAAGCTCAACGTAGCTAGGACAAAATTTGTGATAGGCTCCTTCTATTGCCCACCCGATGCAAGCGTAAATATTGCTGAGCCCTTAAGAAATAATGTAAATAATATAGCACAGCTATTACCGGACCATACAATAATGCTAGGAGGTGACTTTAACTTGCCAGTGTGATTTGCAGAGTATGAATGTAGATGTAGATTAAGAGAGGTTGGGATCTAACTAAGTATACTTAGTGTATTCGCTTTGTAGTATTTATTTTGCATGAGTAATTACAGAAAATTGACAAAAAATGAGTCACCATATAGTAATTCTTGTCACTTTTTCTCTTGTACTGACAATCTTCTTTCTCTCAAATGACATTCCAGCGATAATTTGCTAACATTGATGGTACCCATTTCCCTTCACAATGCCTTTCTATTGTAGATATGTCTTTATGGAATCTTTCACCATGTTCATCCGATACATCACTACAACTCTCTTTTAAGTAGTACAGATAAGAGTCCATCATACCTATTGCACCCAAGAGCTTGATATGCTCTGATCATGCCATTCACCATTTCTTTGTAGCTGGCAGCTCTTCTTCTTCCGAGAAAGTTTTCTGACACCTTCTTGAAACACTCCCATATTCTCTTTTTTTAGCTGTTAACAGTGTTTCAAAATTTTTATCTTTTTGCAGCTCTTGATTTGAGGGTCCACACAAATACACCTTGCTTTATTTTGGCAGCTGAAAGCCGGGGAAATCTGTCAGCTAGATATGCAAATCCACTGCCTGTTGGTTCCATGGTCTTTACAATTTGCTTCATTAGGCCAAGTTTGATGTGAAGTGGTGGAAGTAGTATATCTTCAGGAGCTATCAGACTTTCACATTGCACTTTTTTTCCACCCACTTTCCACTTCCACTTAGGCCATTTCTTCTTCACATAGTTAGAATTCCTGTCACGACTATCCCACTCACAAAGAAAATATGCATACTTTGTGTAGCCTTGTTGCATTCTCAATTTTATAGAAATTATTTTAAACTCTCCACATATTTTCCATTTGTGTTCATTGTATTGTAAAGAATTTAGCATCCTTCCCAAGAATTCATAATTCTCTTTAGTTAAGCTGGCATAAACAACTGGAACAGAGGGCATTTTGTTTCCATTGTGGAGCAAAACACCCTTGAGACTTTTTTTAGATGCTTCTATGAAAAGTCTCCACTTCTCCTGAATAGCACCTTCATTAGAGCAGCAATGTCATTGCAAAATGTCAGCGCTTCGTCAGTTGCAAAATAAGGAATAAAGGCATGTTCTCGTGCCTACATACACTGATTTAGTGCTTTGGTGGAGTCGATTATATCCTTGTAACCTTGAACCAAATAGTTGCACCTTTGTTTACTTAGTCCTAGATCATGCTCTGAATCATTTAAATCTGCTTGAGTTAGTAAATGTGGCAATGAGTGAGTTGAACATTGATACAGAAGATAATCTGCTGCAGTACAAGTGATTTCTTCAACACATTTAACATTACTCTTACTCTGAATTTCATCTGTAGGCCTTGAAGGTACAGGTAGTCTGTTAGAATGCTCCACTGGCTTTCTCGCTGAAGGTAGATTGGGATAAACAATGTGCCTCTTAAATTTTTTTGTTAGAAAACCCAGAATTTGGTTAGACAGAAATAGCAATCAGTAACGTGGTCCTTTGGCTCCCTCCATACCATGGGGCACAGCGAACAACACCACATTCTCTTTACCTTTCCACCATTGAATATACATATATATACAAATTACACAAAAAATATCCCTGATAATGAAATTCCGTTTCCAGATATGAATTTCCCATGATAAATTGATTTTAATGTCAGAAATAGAACCCTTGACAAACGGTGGTATTCATCACTTATCTTGGTAATTTGTTCCAATCACTGACACCTTTACCCAAAAAAAGATATTTTCCCACTCCCTTATGTTGTGAAATCGAATAACAGCTTGTGGTCAACTGATCCATTCCTCTAGTAAGCAGCAGCCTCATCTTAAATAAAATTTGAAGTTAAGGTAAAATATCCTATCCCACAATCTTTACTACAGATAGAAATTTGTTAACTTACAGAATCGGTAGATGTGTCATTTTGTAGCAAACAATGTCATGTTTTATGCACGTAGTGCATCAGTACAGCATTCTGCCACCAGGAGCGCCAGTGTAGTGCACAGTTAAAATGGCTACTTTCACTGGTGCGGGGTGTGATGGCTGTGTGGTGTAAATTTTCACACCGAATATGCTAAAGAGCCTGCAAAATAGGCTTACAATTTACTCTTGACACAAGAACTTTGTTCACTGTGACATGATACTAAAACACCAGGTTGCCTGAATGCTGATGATTATGTTGAACAGGTTAGAGAAAGCTTTGCCCGCAGTCCACAAAAATCAACGAGATATGCATCACCTTACGGATTCACTATGGCACATCACGGTAGTGATGCAGATAAGGTTGCTTGTGGGGAATTCTGTGCAGAAATGGATGATGAGAGATTTGGCGATGAGTAAACATTTATATCAGTGACATGATGAACACCCACAACTGCAGAATACAGGGCACCAAATATCCACATGCAACCCTGGAACACGTTCGTGATAGTCCCCGCAGTTAATGTGTTTGTACCTGTATCAAATTGAAAGTGTGTGGCCCTTTCTTCTTCATGGAGAAAATTGTCCCAGGTATTGTGTTTCTGGATATGGTTGAAAACTTTTAATTCCACAGATTGATTGAGATGACTGAGATGGAATGGTTTACCTACCACAAGAGGGTGCATCATCTCATTTCCTAATGGAACTTTGAGGTTTCCTCGATAATCGCTTCCCAGGTTGGTGAAGAGCCAATCACATAGCCACCTTGTTCCCCCGGCTTGATGCCACTGGATTTCTTTCTTTGGGGTTTCATTAAAGATTGTGTGTATGCTCCTTCCCTATCAAAGAATTTGGCCGACCTGAAAAATCAAATCTACACAGCCATTGCACAAGTTACAGCCAATTTGCTGCAATGATTGTGGGAAGAAATTGACTACCAGAGGCATGTTTACCGCATGAAAAATGGTAGTCACATTGAACAAAAATAACACTTGACACTATGTGGAACTTAAGGTTGTTTGCAACAAAATGACATCTACCGGCTTTGTAAGTTATCTCAATAAATTTCTATATCATTTCAAAGTTTTAAAGACCCTTCTGACTCACCCTGTACATCTATAGAAATATTATCTACGCCATCCCATTTGCATTTATTTAGCTTTCTGAGTTCCTTCTTACTTTCCTGAGAAACTATTTCAAATTTTGGAGTTTCCTCATTTATGGTACAAAATCACGAAATTTCTTTGGAAGACTTTAAAGTAAACAAATTATTTTGTTTTGTAAAAAATAAATATTGAAATTTTTTTGTTATTTATTATTATTGCCACATATGTCAGTACATTAAGAAATTGAGTAATTTTATTTATTAAAATAAACACAAAACATCATTTCGGTACTGCATCCCTAAGTGCCGGTTCTCTAGAATAAAAGAAACTAGAACATCAAAAAATGAGTAAATAACACCATGAACACTAAGTAAGACTTATTTCGCTCCTTTAAAAATCATATTTTTAATTTTTACAAAATGTAACAATAGCACCTAAAATAAAAATAAGTTTAAGCTTTGTCTGTGGACGAATGAGTCATTTCAGTAAACACATCCATAACCAAAGAAAATGTTATTACAAAGAACTGCAGATGAAGCTAGCAAGCACTCAGTCATTTAATTTGATCAGGTTAGCGGTCAGCTACTTTGTCACCAGCAAATTATGCACAGTTTCACAGGGAAGTAATTTTTGATTGTATATTAAATTTTAATTACCGTACATCAATACAGCGTCTTTCCGGGAACACATCTAAATATTTACATAGGTAAGAAATTAAGATTTCAGCAACATTTAGAAATAAGTATTTCAAAGCACTTAGGGAACATCCATAAACTAAGTGGCTCCATATAGGCCGGGGGAGAGGGGGAGGGAGTGGGAAGGGGTTTGCTGGAAAGCTATGCTGAGCTATGTGGGGGGGAGGGGGGCTTCCAAGCCAAGCCATGTAGCTTCTTATTCATATTATTTTCTGCAGTTAAAATAAGGTAAAGATCATACAACAGCAAGTGAATATTTATTTCCATGATTTAGCTATCTCTGTATGTAATTAAGACAGTCTGACAAGAGAAAACAGTACAAAACCTCTTCTGGCATCGATAAAGGAAAAAAGCTAAAAAGCTACATGCCAAGTGGGGAGAGGGGGGAGTTTTAGAGGCAAAAACACATCGGCTATGTGGGGGGAGGGGGGTTTACAGGAAGCCAAAATGGAGCTACGTGGTTTATGGACGCTCCCTTATTGTGTTTTTTTGTTCATTATTGTTGTTATTGAGAAGATGTGTCAAAGATAGCTTATGCTTATGTCATGCAGGCATTTCTTTAAAAACATCATTCCAGGAATGGTCATTCTGGGAATGTTCTCAGACATGACGAGTGTTATTGAAATGATTGTGACATTTCGGAAATAATGTCTCTTCTCGAGAATGGATAAGTAAAAAAAAAGGATTACGGTTTTAGCACTGTATGTAACTAAAAACGAAGAAAGTATTATGGAAGGAGATAAAGAAATGCTAAAAATTACAAAAACAGGTGCCGAACTTGATTACAATTTGAGAATTAAAAATTCAATTAGCAGAAGAAATTATAGTAATAAAGAAAGATTTATATGGCATTTACTACTACAGTAAATAAATGAAAAATCTTAAAGTTCCCTAAACTGAAATGAATTTCGAAACATATCCATTTTTCCAAAAATTATAACTAGTTAATTTTTTAAGATATGAGGCACACAAGTGCCTTTTTTTTTTAATTTGAGTACAAAGATATTCGATACATTATATTTGAAGGTAATATTCAAATTATATTCACATCATTACTAACAAAGAAGGAATTGTCAGCATTACTTTATTGCGATTTTTGAAAATTCCTCATTTCTGTCATCTTTTTTATGTATTTTATTTCATTTGAAAGAACTAAAAGCAATAAATATTTTAAATATGATAATGCATGAATTATTTGATTAAAAACCTGTTCTCGTTTATTTCGGGAACACAGTATTTTACGGGAACATACCGAAAAGGCACAGAAATCAAATGTAAATGAAAAATGTTCCTGTCGATCAATCCAAAAAATTAAAATACATCATAATTTCATAGTATGTGAAGGTAATTCAAACCAAACATGCATATTTCACATGAAATAAACTTTTATGTTATAAATATTTTAATTTTTAAATAGATATGACTAATGTTTGTGCCAAATCTTAACTGAATTAAATAATTTATATATTTTCAGTAGGTTTAGTTTAGCTTATAACTAAAATACACATTTATCGAAATTAACAGCAATTTCATTAATTAATAATTTTGTATTCAATTTTTGAAAACTGTTCCCAAAATGATATCTATGACATGTTCGATACGAAAATGACTTTTATTCAAACAATTCAAAATGTTTGCATGCTTAAACTCTTCCCACTTCACCTCCACTGTACTTGTGCCATACTTCCTTTTGCTGAACCTTTCCCTGAAATATCTAATCAATTCTAAAGTCTGTGTCTTTTTATAATTATACCTATTTCCCACTTTAATTTTGGACACCAATTTACTGAATCCCCTAATATCTATCAGTACTGCATTGTGATCATTTATGCCTTCAGTTACTTGACACACCACAATATTTTCATCAGATTTTATTAAAAAGATATACAACATATTTCGTCCCCTAGTGTTCTGCTCTATCTCTTGTGTAAAACATCCTTCCCTTACTAAGGTGTTTGGTCATCTTTGTTCTCTTGTGTTATTAATCTCATTTTTTTACCCAGTTCACTCTGGTTAACTTAAATCCCCACCAATAATGACCATTCTATGCTCACTTCTGAACTGTGAATATGATTTAGTTTCTCTCCAAGAACTTATCTCCATCATTCATTCTTCCACTACGGTAAGCAGCCAGCACCCTGATGTTTTTCATTTTTATCACCCCAAAAATGTACACCAAGTAACTCATGACCATTATCTATAAACATTAGAGAACTGTAGTAATCTCTGCTAACCAATATGAATAACCCTCCACCTCTATCAGTGTGGTGCACTCTGTAACCACCAGGGAAAACCTCACTGTATAGTTCTCCTCCATTTTACCAAGATCACTTGGGGTTCATGTATCTGTATTATGTTTGCTAATTCTAATACTTTGTTCATTATACTTCCACATTTCACCAATAACACCTATTATCAGCCTTGTGGTATTTTCAGCATTAACCTTTGTCTTTCCAGTTGTACCCTCATTCATTATTATTTATAAACATGGTATGCATAATGGCCAACTCACCAGATTTTTTTGTTCTAAATAACAACGAGAGAAAGCATTCTATCTCAAAAAGTGAAGTGAATATACTCTGTAAAGTGTAGACTTTGTTCAGAACAAGATCTCATAACTTTTTGTCACTGCACAAGCACGAGACTTGAACTATTTTTACAAGAACTGTTTTCGTAGGATTCATTATTTTATCTCCTGATTCCTTGATTGATCTTATAGTTGATTCATTGTTATTAAAAGAAACTACTCACCAAGATGTAAACTGTCAAGTATTTCAGTTTTCCGTTAAGTAGCATAGCAACTTTTTTAGAGTGGAAATTATTTTTTAGTAAGAAAGGACACTTTCTCGGCGTATGATTGCAGTGAAGTCCTCACGGATTTATCGCCGGATTTCGTTGTAAAAACACAAAATATGACACGTGAGGAAGACAGAGGAGGCAGTCATTCAAGTATGGTGTTTTTACAACACAAATTGGCGATACAGCCGTGAGAACTTCATTATTATTTTCTTTGCCTTTAGTCGTAATAAGTTGAAAGGACGCATGCTGTTCTCTCAAAAATAATGTATTGTGGTGATTAAGCAAATCATCACAAGAGGGATTAATCAAAAGCCAGAGCGGCACATATAATCAGGCGGCTTTCATGAAAGAACACGTGTTTCAAATGCATTTAGGCACTGGTCGAGACAACAATAAGTCAAAGGATATACAATTGCCTTTTGATAGCTGCTAAATAAATAGGTATGCAATTGTTAAAATTGCGATAACATTAGTTTCTTAATATATTTTTCTCGGGCTTCCAGCCGTGTTAATATATCATACTTGCGGGACGTTTCGAAGGCGTCCATCTCTACCTCCATTGTCAACCAAATGTCAGTGTATAACTGTTTGTTTATTCAGCCGCTGCTACGGAAACGGTGGAAAACAAAAACCAACACAACGCGATTACGTCATCCGCTCTTCTGCTCGTTAGCGGCGCGAAACTGTTTCAGTACTTTAATCGCCGGGTTCCAAGCCGCACTGAGTTGATAACCAGTGTCCCTGTTGACTAATAAATCAGTTAATCTTATTTCTACAGCCTCTGTAATAACGCTGGCCCAAAAATCTTTGACCCGGGCTAAAATGGTTGTTTTTTCAAATTCAAAAGTGTGACCTTCTTGCACACTATGTTCGGCCACCGCAGATTTTTCTTCTTGCCCAAGACGAACATTTCTGGCGTGCTCTACACATCGCTGCACAATGCATCGCTGCGTCTGTCCAATGTAGCCGCGGCCACATTCACATGGTATATAATATACACCAGGGGTTCGTAAACCTAGGTCATCTTTAACGCTGCCGACCAAGTTACTAATTTTAGTGGGTGGTCTATAAATTGTCTTGACTCCGTGTTGTGATAGCAGCCTACCTATTTTGAAACTTAGGGCACCCACAAACGGCAGAAATGCAAGGCCCTTGGTATCACTCTGATCTCTCCGTCGATTTTCCTTCTGTTTAAACGCACGAGTAATCTGTCCCTGATTATAACCATTATTTAAAAACGTTTTCCGGAGATAGTCCAATTCACCAGCCAGGCTATGTTTGTCACAAATCCTTTGTGCTCTGTGTACCAAGGTAATTAATACAGAGTTTCGTTGTGCCGGATGATGACAGCTGTTGGCATTTAAATATAAGTCGGTATGGGTAGGCTTCCGATACACAGTGTGTCCCAGCGAACCATCAGCACGTTTAATAACAAGCACATCAAGAAACGGCAGGCAACCGTCCTCCTCCAATTCCATTGTGAACTGAATATTTTCATGGATTGAATTGAGATGCGCAAGGAATTGGTCAAGACTGTTTCTGCCATGGGGCCAAATCACAAAGGTATCATCTACATACCTATAAAAACACTTCGGCTGGAGTGGTGCGTGGTTTAGTGCCTCTTCTTCAAAAAATTCCATGAAAAAATCAGCAATGACAGGAGACAACGGCGAACCCATTGCTACACCGTCCACTTGTTCGTAATATTCTCCTTCAAACTTAAAATAAGTGGTTGTCAACACATGGTGGAAAATATCAATCATTTTTTGATCAAAATACCTCCTTAACAGATCTAAGGAGTCGACCAAGGGAACACGAGTATAAAGAGAGACCACATCGAAGCTCACCATTAAATCACCAGGATCTAACTTCATGTTGTCTAAGATTTCCACAAACTCACTGGAATTTCGAATACTGTGATGAGCCTTCCCTACGAATGGGTTGAGAATATCTTTGAGGTATTTAGCCAAAAAGTACGTAGGGCTATCAATTGTACTTACAATAGGTCGCATAGGTACTCCTACTTTATGTACTTTCGGTAGACCGTACAACCTGGGAGGAACAGGAGCACGGGGTTGGAGTCGTCTTTTCACATCTTCTGGTAGTTCTAAGGAGCGGATCAGCTTCGTAGTCAAGTTGGTTAGCTTAGATGTAGGGTCACGGTTAATCTTCCTGTATGCTTGGTCCTCCAAAAGCTGCATAATTTTACTATGATAGTCCATCTTGCTTAAAACCACCGTGCAGTTACCCTTGTCTGCCGGAAGAATGACAATATTTTCGTCTTTCTTCAACTCACGAAGCGCACGCCTCTCTTCACTTGAGATGTTTGATTTAGGCAATTTACCTTTACAAAGCACCCGACATGTTTCACGCCTTATCTCCTCCGCTTCTTCCGCAGGTAGCGTGCGAACTGCAATTTCAACACCACTGATAATCTCCCGATAAGGCACAGATTTAGGTACCGGAGCAAAATTGAGGCCCTTCGATAAAACAGATGACGTAGCAGGATCAACTTCTCTGTCTGATAGATTAACAATAATTCGCGCTGAAACATGTGGCTTCGTGGAAAATTTCGTTGAAATCCGCTCAAATTTCGAACATTGTCTGGCCGACGCACGTTGTTGCAGCTTGAAACTATACGCTGTAGTACTGCCATCTACCCACTCCCAGGCATCCACAGATAATGCGTTAGCAAGGTAAAGATGACACGATAGCAGCGTCTTGCCAATCCGGTCCAAAGCTTGTCTCGTAAAACGAATACGTTCCTTTACCAAAGCAAGGCTTGCACGACGCAAAATTCTCACTGCTGCGGCCGAAGTAATTGGATGACGTATTCGGGCAAATTGTGGCACCACATCATGATCACGACATCTTTGAAGAAACGCCAGATTGCACAAGAGCTTGGCCTTTTTATTACGTAGCATTTCTAACTGTTTTACAGAACGAAACATCTCCTCCCCGTAAAGGCTAGTGATATAGGATCGTAATTTTTCACGGCGTTGAATATTAATATATTTTTCTCGGGCTTCCAGCCGTGTTAATATATCATATTTGCGGGACGTTTCGAAGGCGTCCATCTCTGCCTCCATTGTCAACCAAATGTCAGTGTATAACTGTTTGTTTATTCAGCCGCTGCTACGGAAACGGTGGAAAACAAAAACCAACACAACGCGATTACGTCATCCGCTCTTCTGCTCGTTAGCGGCGCGAAACTGTTTCAGTACTTTAATCGCCGGGTTCCAGGCCGCACTGAGTTGATAACCAGTGTCCCTGTTGACTAATAAATCAGTTAATCTTATTTCTACAGCCTCTGTAATAAAGCTGGCCCAAAAATCTTTGAGACCTAGGTTTACGAACCCCTGGTGTATATTATATACCATGTGAATGTGGCCGCGGCTACATTGGACAGACGCAGCGATGCATTGTGCAGCGATGTGTAGAGCACGCCAGAAATGTTCGTCTTGGGCAAGAAGAAAAATCTGCGGTGGCCGAACATAGTGTGCAAGAAGGTCACACTTTTGAATTTGAAAAAACAACCATTTTAGCCCGGGTCAAAGATTTTTGGGCCAGCGTTATTACAGAGGCTGTAGAAATAAGATTAACTGATTTATTAGTCAACAGGGACACTGGTTATCAACTCAGTGAGGCCTGGAACCCGGCGATTAAAGTACTGAAACAGTTTCGCGCCGCTAACGAGCAGAAGAGCGGATGACGTAATCGCGTTGTGTTGGTTTTTGTTTTCCACCGTTTCCGTAGCAGCGGCTGAATAAACAAACAGTTATACACTGACATTTGGTTGACAATGGAGGCAGAGATGGACGCCTTCGAAACGTCCCGCAAATATGATATATTAACACGGCTGGAAGCCCGAGAAAAATATATTAATATTCAACGCCGTGAAAAATTACGATCCTATAACATTAGTTTCGTATCAACGAATAATAAAATTTTCAGCAGCACATACAGGAATTTCTCATATTCACTTTATCTGCAAATACAGGAAATGGGAATAATGAAACCATCAATGAAAAGCTTTAACTGTGTAGTACAGATGACATGTGTGACACATAAAAAATACTTATTATATAGTTAGATAATCGGACATAATATGGAACATAAGTCAAATTATAGAAATGTATACTCAAAACAAACATAAGTTTTAATAAATACATAAAATTGGATCTATTTATTTACGAATGACAAAGGTTTGCAAAAACAAATGTTTATTCACACAAGTAAAATGCCAACTGCAAGGGTACAGGCAAAGAGTGCAATACATCCGATAGAGAACAAGTGGGGCAGCGAGTCACGCAGACTGACACACGTTTTCACCGCATTTTGCAGACTGCGGATCTGCTCAATTTTGCGCGGGATCTGCCAGACTGTCTAATGATGTGGGATCCCACAATCCCGTGGGATCTCGCTTTGCTGGATTGCAATTCCTAATCCTGACCCTTTCACACTATTTCCTGATCGTTTTGCCCATCTCCCTGACCATTTCATCTTGCTCTGAAAGTTTCCTATCCTGTTCTGAAAGTTTCCTACTTTTAAAAGAGAGTGAGCAATACCATGGACGAGACTCATTTAGTTTCCTTTTTTCCCACTGGTCTACATTAACAGTGAAACCACATATAACACCCACTGTAATCCAAACCATTCACCACACATCTGCGACAGCGCCACACTTTCCCAAAAACAATCCCTACTGGTACCTCATTATTACAAATCAATAATAAATTTTTATAAAATATTCAATAAGAGGTACTGAATTGGTACAGGAAAACTCATGAGCAATATTGAGTTTCGATGACCATGGGTAAACAATCATAATCCAATCATTACAACGTCTAGGTTTTGTCACAAGGACATGACATTAATTCCAGTGCAGCAATCAAATAATTTACCTATCCATAGTAGATCAGCATTAGTACAATTATCTGTAATCAGTTCACTATACATTAACACAAACTAAAAGAATACAATCTGTTCAGCACATGTATTTTTTAAAGTGAAACTTCTTTGAGCTCAATAGGGACAAATTTGTTAGCGTTACATGCCGGGTGTATGTGTCGCAACGTTCTTCATGTGCACACTTGCAGATACTTCGATACATCTATACAAATATCTGTGAAATAAAATAATTTTCAATTGTTCCAAATAAATTTTATTTTTCTGATGTCGTTCCCTATTGATTATAAGAAAATTCTGTCCAGCTATTCTCCAATATGAAAGATCTACACACAAACTAAAGACCAATGCTCAATGCAATATACTGAAGTGTGCTTGAAATTTTATATTTTTCATTTGTTTATGAGAATAACTTGGACAAAGTTCCAATTTACTGTATAAATGCATATTTTTGGTCCACTCAAGTGTGAAATAATAATTTTTAAAAAAAAAAAAACAACATATTCAGGAAGAATACACAGAAGCATTGTGTGACTCATAGAAGTTTCACTTTTTTCGCATGTACACACTGATATATGCAATATATGTAATAATTTTAGATATACGACTCTTAGAATAGGTCTTCCCTCACCAGAATCATTTAATGAATTTAATGGTGCGATGGTAGCACTAAATGTTCTTCCCTCCTACCAAGTTTGAGATTTTAGATAACAGAATAACATGCTTAACAACAACATTTGCACAAGTAAAATACATACATATACTGAAAATATGTTGTGGTCCTGTTCCAACATAGGATCTGAGGCCACCTCTACAGACCATGGCCAACGGGTTTGCGTTAGCAGTCACCCCACTGGTAGTATGGTAACCATAGCAATCTAACCCGGTAAGACGCACCTTGATGATGTCCCGAGGCTAGCAGGCTACCATAGACCCAAGATCCCCGAGAGGTTGTAGAATAATGGGTTGATAGATCAGGCTCGCTTAATGTGATATGGTTATTCTAAGAGGGGTAGTATCCAGAGAGGGTTTAGTACTTCTGCGGAGCTTATGCTTGAAACAGTAATGACACAGGGTAGAGCGTAAGAAAGTATATTTACAGATACTCTCATAGAGAGCAATGGTACATGAATGGAAAGGTTACTAGATAGAACCTCACAATAGATTATGGCCCATAAGTACTGGATGGTATGCTTACATTTGGTGGTGAGAGAGGGTGCAGAGGCTGGCCGGTCCCTGGGCTCGACCCCAGCCCGCCGGGCCGGGTTGAGATGACTCCCGACTCGTCAATTGTACTCCAACTGAATAAACACTCTGCCCTCCCCGATGGCTTTGTCGGCCTATATACTCATCTGCTACCTGTGGGGTTGATTCCTTTTGGTTACAAGCTTCAAGCGTTACCTAAAAAGGTCAGCGCGGCCACAGACTTGACCTAAAATGGTTTTTCGTGCGCCCTCCGTCCATTGGGGTGCCTATCACCGTATAAAGTATGTTTACTGGCTTATGCCCATACATGGCTTGGCCATAACAGATATCGTTTAATGAGAATGAGCAAGCATGTTAATTGCCAGTACTATAAATCTTGGGGAAAAAACCATTTAATGAAGACATGATGTTAAGTTGTTATATCGATGTAACTAAGGAAAATGGAAGCGGCTTCTAGGCGATATAAATAAGAAAAGAAAGGGAAATTAACCCACCACATACCAAAGTGGACGGATGTGATGAGAGAGAACACTTATGCTGACAAACAACTACACAATATTTCGGCATCTGCCATGTTCACAAGTAGAAAAACAGGCCATTAGGCTCGGAACGAGTGTACACAACGAACATTACCTAATGACTAACCGTGTCATTACCAGTACCTTCAGTACCTTCCAGTACCAGAACATGCCAATAGCCATGATTCCAACAACCTCAACGACTGTTTTACTGTGAGAACAGTCAGAGTTTTCCCTGACAGCACCACTGCAGCAGAACACCGGAGATGGGAACTAGCGTACCAGAATATCCTGGATAAGAGACACCCACCTGGACTTAACCACTGTTAAAATCTGATTAACCCATCACTACCTTTTTTTTTCCGGGTTTATACCGTACCCTTACTACATATGCTCATTTTATCATCGCCTGCAATATATTAAATATATTATCTCAGACATTGCATACCGATATCAATAGTCTACTCCTTGCCCGTCCCCCCTCCCCTCCCCCACTACACGGTTAGTCATTAGGTAACGTTTGTTGTGAACACACGTTCCGAGCCTAATGGCCCGTTTTTCTACTTGTGAATAAGGCAGATGCCGAAATATTGTGTAGTTGTTTGTCAGCATAAGTGTTCCCTCTCATTGCATCCGTCCACTTTGGTATTTGGTGGGTTAATTTCCCTTTCTTTTCTTATTTAAGTTGTTATATCTTGAGATATGAATGAATTGGAATTAGAAATTTTTATCAGTTATTTTAAATTTAGTATATTTGTATCATGAAATTGTAAATGTTTATAATTCTAGGAATAGTAAAGATCACCAGTGATTTTACCTTATCAAGTTGTTTAAAAACATATATGTGAGTGGAGTTTTGTTTAATAACATTTACCAGTAATCTACACCATTTACTGTTATGCTATGACTTTGTGATAAGAAAAAAAAAATTTAATTCTCCTTTCTAATTTTTAGACCAATTTATTCCCTTTCTGCTGTTATTATAGCTTGCACCAATGTCCCAATGTTTTCAGTAAATGCTGCTTCTCATATCCTCAAGATAAAAAATGGACAGCATACTTCACCACTCTTTCTCCTGTCCAATGTCAAAAAGCTTCCACATGTTACAATATCTACCAAAAACTCACAAGTAATTCATATTTTAAATCCTTTAAACCATTACAATTTTCAAAAAAAAAAAAAAAAAATAATAAAAAAATAAAATAAAATAAAAGGTAAGAGGCTTTCTTTCTACCTTTTTGCTTAGGGCTTTACATATCACTGGCAAGTGTCATTAGAGTTATAAGAGATTTAGGAACAATAAGTTGGAAGGAATTCTGCCATGGCCATGGTTTTTTGAAGAAACCATCTTGGTATTAGTTTGGAATGATTTTGGTTAAAAATTAAAAACTGATCTCTGGATGACCAAATGGTAATTCTAAACCACATCCTTCCAAATGACTGGCCTAAGCATTACCGCTTAACCATCAGGCTACTTTCTAAACATTTGAACTCTGAAGATGATTATAATGAAAGCTTGCGTACCCCTGTCAGGCAGTTCTTGCCACTTAGGAAGCTCACAACAGGTGAGGTATCTTGTGGAATGAGGTGCTCTGGTGTGGGAGGTGCCTCTGGTGGTACAAGATTCTCAGTAGACATATCCATTGGGTGTATCTCCACACGCAGGCGAGTCTCACCATCCTGAAAATACAAATGGTAATTTTTGGCAAGTGTGATAAATAAATAGCAATAAATTAAGCTTGCAATTTTACAGTTTCTGAATCACAAGGAATCTTTTTTATTTTTCCTGTTAAGTACATATTCCAAACTGAAAATCTTAACTCTGTGAAAGAAATTAATCAAAACTGCTATCAATTTTCATTAAATTTATGTGGTGTACCCTTACAAAAAGGATAGTATTTAAAACTTTTCAGTGTTTGCAAACAATTTTTATTCATTGCACCTAAATAAAAGAAATGAACAGTGAAATCTCTAAACCAAAGTAAAGAAAGAAAAGAAAATAAAAGAAAGAAAGAAAGAAAAAACATGCATGAACAGATTTTCAATTCTGAAGGTTATTGTTTCTTCAAGAGTAGAGCTCAGAAAAGGGTTCTCAGTGGGTCCCTACTGCTTGGAACAGCTTTTGCAGTGAGAACTACAATCCTCGATTCAATTGCACAGGATTTTTATATATATATATATATATATATATATATATATATATATATATTATCCTGCACACAAGACAACAAAACAAAATGGTCTCAATTTGCAAAAATCATAGCCTTCGGGTCATGCTGACACACTTTCTTCATTTTTCCAAGGAAACAAACATGGAAATTTCCCATCCATGCCATTGGAGAGTTCCAAATATACCACACTGCTATATCCAGTAAAAATAGCCCTTAGATTATGAACATCAAAGTCAAAAAGAGCATAAATGTAGATTCAGATCACTACATACCTATAATCAACTTCAAACCCGTTGCCGCAAACAAAAGGAAAACACCCAACCAGATCAAACACTTTGACAAGATAAACTCGGCCAAAAAATCAAGGAGTTTCAGGAGAAGGGCAAACACAGTGATTGCAATATTAACAACACAAAAGGTTGCCTGATTGAGGCAGCAAGAAACTCACAGAAATCAAAAGGGGGGAAAAAAACCATGCCAGATGGAATGACATCTGTGAATCAGTACTCAAAGAAAGACACCAAGCATGGAAAAAATATTACTCGACTAAATCAGAAACCAACTGGGAAATCTACAAAATGCAATGAGTCGATGGCTAGAGAGATCTGAGCCGAGAAATGTAGCTGTGCAAAATCTCTTATTGAAAACATAGTACAAATTTTTTAAGAAAAACCAAATCAGAGAGTACTAAAAAATGCTCAAAAGAAAAAAATTGAATGTTACAAACTGCTGTCACTGTGCTTTCAAAGGAAAGATGGTGCACTAGCCATATCAAATGAAGAAAACTGTAAGATCCTTTCCAACTATTTAAAGAACCTACTTAAATGCAAAAAAAAAAAAGCTCCCAATCAAGACCGAGGAACCCATATTCAGATTCCCGGCATCCTTACCAACTGACGAAGATGAAATCAACTGCCACATCACCAGACTTAAAAACAACAAGGCATCTGGAGAAGATTATGTGAATGGTGAGCTATGGAAATATGCACCTGAAGAACCAATAAAAATCTTGCAAAAGCAAATAGAAGAAATTCAGAACAAGCAAATGGAACCCAAAGTTTGGAAAATGACCTTGATCCAGCTGTTGCACAAAAAAGGCAATAGGAAGAATGTTAACAACTCCCTGCTCCCAGTAACCTACAAAATTCTCTCACTTGCCATCCTGGAAAGATTAGTCTCAAGCTAAGTACCAATCAGGCGAATACCAAGAGAGCTTCAGAAAAAGTCGCTCAACAGCCAAACAAATCCACAATCTCAAGAGGATTATCAGATACTGTACGCTCTGGTCTAAACAATACATGTATTGTGGACTTTAAGAAAATGTACGATTTGATCTTCCAAGAAGTGCTATTAAACATCCACAATGAATTCAGAGTTGACATAGAACTATTGTCAATAATTAGACCCCCCCTGATGAACACACAATTGAAAGTAAGTCTCTAGGATGTCTCTCAGATTCTTTTGAAATCACTACTGGTTTCAGACATGGTGACTGTCTCTCTCATCTTTTAACTGCATTCTCGAAAAGATCATTCAGACCTGGCAAGCGAAGTTAAAGGCAACTGACTACAATCCATAGAAAATAGGAACTAAATCTAATGCGATCACAATAGACACACTAGATTTTTCCAACAATATCATCATCCTATCAAATGACTCAAAAACTGCTAGCATCCCAATTGATTTGCTCAAAGAAATAGCTGATCAAATAGTTTAAAGGTATCCTTTGAAAACACTGAACTAATGACCAACATGAAAGATGCTCCACTAAAACTTCAAACTAAACATCGAGACATAAACCGAGTGGATAAACTGAAGTACCTGGGTGAGATGACCATGAAAAATGGATTGGACAAAAAAGCTATTTGGAAAAGGATATACAAACTCAAAATAGCCTACTACATTTCACAAGAGATCTACAACAAAAAAAAAAATCTGTGATGAAATACTAAGATAAAGAATTATGAAATAGTACTGAAACGCATTACCGGTATTTTGTATGCAGCCGAAACCTTGTTCCTGAATGCTGATAAAGGACTCTTGGGAGAACTGAAGAAAGAAATTATTAAAGGAATTCTGGGTTCAACTTTAAGGATGGTGTCCATCAAAATAGATCCAACAAGAAGTCTAGAGTAAACTAGAGAAAATCACTTAAACAATCTGCAAAAGATGGGCACTACTCTATGCTCATGTCAAACAAATGGAGGAAAACAGTCTGACTTAAAAAACTTGGCAGTCAATGGGGACTGCAGACAGCAGTGAAAACTTAAAACTATTAATATCATATGCACAACATGTCATAGCTACAGATATACTAGATAATTCCATGTGGAAGAAATGACCTATTGACAGGATTTCTACTGGCTGCACTTTCTGCTGCTGTCAGTAGTGCTACCAGTTTAACGTGTAATCTGAACCATGTAAGCATTATGGCGTACACGCAGCAAGCTATGCCAGATGTGAAGGTCGGGTTATTGGTATATGAAAACACCTGCCAAGACAGAGAATTGAGCCAAGGACCTTTCATTCACCAGTCAGACATCTAAACCACTGAGACAACACACTGCAGCAGATATACTATTAACATTAGCATGTCGGTAATGTAAACTCATCAGATTTTACCCATTCAAAAATTGCCCAATGCACCTACAGAAGTTTTCACTTCAAAAACTAAAAATCTAACTTAGTTCACAACCCAACAGTTGGTCAAATCTTTCCGAAGGAGATGTACCAAGCTATTGTACCAGAAGCAAGAAGGCTAATTCCTTTCTTCAGGGGCCTGCAGTTTAACGTGGAATCACGGAACATCCCGGCGTAGCTCATATTGGCAAATACAACTCTTAAAAATTCCTACTCATCACCTGGAAAGAGAACTTTCAAAAGTAAGAGCCTTAACCACAGAGCTACCACACCGCCTTGTTTTGAAGTGTGTGTACTAACTACTATCAAAATCCGATAAAAACACTACCCAACATCAAAATTGTTTCGGGCTCAAAAATAGTTATTTTTGAAGTATTTTGTCACGCTAAACCCGAAAATCAACATAAAAAGTTGAGATTAGCTCTTGTTTTCAAGATAGGAACCAACTTGAGAAATCTCACTATGGCTGTTGTGACTTTCTCTGCTATTCGCCTTACAACTATAAATATTGGCTTTCAAATACAAAAATTAAAAAATAATAATGAATTTGAAAATTTAAAATCGAATTAAGATTTAAAAACTACTTTTTAAATACTTGTTATTTCAGAATTAATCACTCAAACTAAAATTTACAATTTTCTGCTTTCAGATCAGAATGCCACGAAAGTGTGTTAATGCCGTCAACAACTTTTGTTACATCTGTGGTGAAATAACTTTTGAAGTACAGAAGCAAACCATTAGCCCAGTTTTAAAGACAGCTTACTTCCATTACTTCGCTGTGAAGGTAGGTGACCAGGATAAACCATGGGCCCCACATGTTTGTTGTAACTCTTGCTCAGTGAGACTGCAAGAGTGGCTGAATGGGAAGAAACGAGCAATTAAGTTTGCTGTACCCATGATTTGGCGTGAGCCAAAAAGCCACGTTGACAATTGTTATTTCTGCATGACGCCCTCCATGAATCGAGGTTGGAAAAGAAAGAAGAAGGAATCAGTACAGTATCCCAGTGTTCCATCAGCCACTCGGCGCGTTCCTCACTCAGCTAATCTGCTAGATTGAAGAGGATGATGCTGTAGAACAAGAAGTCACTAGACCTGGGACTTCCCATGACCCAGATTTCGAGGCAGAAGATTTCAATGAGCCTCACAGACAAAATCAGACAGAATTGAATGATCTCGTAAGAGATCTTGATTTGCCAAAGGAGAAAGCAGAGCTTCTGGCATCAAGACTGAAGCAATGGCATCTACTCCAACCAGAAGTCAAATCACAGAATACAGGACTCGTCACAAGAATCTTCTTCATTTCTTTGAGACGAAAGAACATGTTGTTGCTTGTACTGATGTTAATGGTTTGATGAATTCCATGAACATAACTCATGATCCACGGAAGTGGAGGTTGTTTATAGACTCTTCCAAGCTTAAAGCTTAGTTTGAAAGCAGTCTTACTACACAACGGCAACATTCTTCCTTCCATTCCCATTGGACATTCCGTTCACATGCAGGAAACTTACGGGAATGTGAAATTACTTCTAGTGTCAAATACGAGGATCATAAATGACAGATTTGGGGTGACTTGAAAGTTATTGCTGTACTCCTGGGCATGTAATTAGGCTATACCAAGTATTGCTGTTTTCTGTGTTTGTGGGACAGTCGAGATAGAAACTCTCACTACATAAAAGACAAATGGCCTTCAAGAAATCTATTTCCCTGGGAGAGAAATGTCCAAAATGAGCCTCTGGTTGATCCAAATAACATTTCTCTTCCACCCCTGCACATTAAGCTGGGATTAATGAAGAACTTTGTGAAAGCCATGAACAAGGATGGAGAGGCTTTCCAGTACCCTAGAGCGAAATTTCCAAGACCGAGTGAATCAAAGGTTAAAGAGGGAATCTTTGCGGGCCCTCAAATATGCACAATAATGAAGGACCCTGCTTTTGATAAAGTTTTGGAAGGGAAAGAGAAAGCAGCCTAGAAAGCCTTCAAAGGTGTGGTACGAGGATTTCTAGGCAACAGAAAAGCCGAGAACTACCAACAGTTGGTGAAAGAATTCCTACAAAAGTACCATGACCTTGGATGCAACATGTCTCTGAAACTTCATTTCCTACACTCCCATCTTGATTTTTTCCCTAAAAACTGTGGAGCTGTAAGCGATGAGCACGGTGAAAGGTTTCACCAAGATATCTCTGTAAGGAACACAGATATCAGGGTCATTGGGATGAGTCAATGCTGGCCGACTACTGCTGGACTCTTACAAGAGATGCTCCGGCATTGACATACAAGAGGCAATTCAAAAGGAAACATTTGCAAGAATAGGTTAAAAACAACCACTGCTTTCTGAAAAATGAACATTGTTTAATGAAACATGCCTATTACATTGTATTTATTACATAGGAATTTTTTTTCTTCTCCAATTTGCTTTTAAATCGACGTGTGGGATGTTGTGTGTCTTTCTCGAGTGGGCTGTATTGTATCTAGAAAACAAGAGCTAGTAAAAAAATTTAATTTACATATTCATTTTTTTCAACCCAATATTAGTAAGAATTGACTAACTAGAACCAGGAAACTAACAAAATTATTATTTTTTTGTTGGCTAATGAAATGAACAATGGTGACAAAAATTAAGGTGAGGGGGGAAAGGAGGAGAGGGTTTAGAATTCTGTGAATCAAATGTCAACAGTTTTTTTTTCTATCCGTCAAAATTGGATAAAAACTGCATGTTTGTATAAAGATTTTGAAAGAAGCGTCCTGCATGCATATCATACGTGCACAAGTGACCGTGATGCTGATGCACGCAACAGGTGGCTTCTTGCAAACTCATAGATTTATCCCCACCCAAACATCGTGTGATGAGACTATAGAAGTTTTCACTTTGAAATTTTTTAATTTCTTTGATGCAAAACCCAAAACCATAATGCCCTGGTTTGTAAATATTAAAGACGACCTTAGTTTGTTGGGATTAAAACTCAAAGATGCTTTTGGTAGAGATCTACTTCAGAAGAATTTAGTGACACAAGGGATAAACTGAGACAAACAATCCAAAAGAAAATATAGTACAATTTGGATGGAAGAGCACAAACAGGCTGACTCAAAATGAATCAAGGAGTTCTGAGTCCAAAAGAAAATGAAACTTACTGCCAAACCCCGGAAGGCTTAATATGGTCCTAGTTGGACTGAATGAACATACATACAAACATACATACATAATGTTGAAGAGTAACTCTCAGAATTTTAACAATTTTCCTGTTTTAAAAATGGACATTGATACTTATGAAGACTTATGTGCACTATGTAGAAGACAATAACAGATTCCCCTTTATTGACCAGCAGTTGCTTGGGTTTATGTAAAAGTAGAAGTAACTTAGATATGTACTTACAATGGTTCTCCAGTGTATTTATCAGTGAATCAGCCGATGTAAGTAGCTCTTAGCAAACAAAACTGATTTTTCAGACTATTTTTTAGGAAAAGATTTCCAAATGGAAAACAGCTGTAGTAAATGCTCCAAGCGAATTTGATAAAATTTTCTTAAATACTGACAATCAAACAAAAACCATTGAAGAAATTTTGAAAAGCTCTATTGACAAAAATAATTTAATCATGTATAATGTGAGAAATCTAATTCTAACTCAATCTCGGAGGGAACTAAATTTGATAAAAAATGCTGTCTCTGAAATTTAAATATCATGAAATTTGTTTCAAATATTTTCAGTTGGGCAAACTTGTTTACAACACTAATGAACATCATTACCCAATTCAAGTCCTTTAAAATGATCTAAAAATTATTAAATTTGTTTCGAATAATAAACACAAATCCCTATCAAAATAAGAGTGGACTTAACACAATCGCAGAGAGAATACTGAAAGCTTACAATTCAAGTGGAAATACTGAACAGAGATAAAGAAGTCAAAACTGATACGTAAATGGACAATCAAAAACTGCAGGTCTAATGATATGAAATAACTGAAATTTTTACAAATCTTAAAATTTTATTACCAAATTGTGAAAGGATTTAAAATCATATTAAAATAAGTCAAAAAATTCAATCATGTATTGAAACAATATGACATGATTATTTAAATTTAAACTTGGCTTGATCAAAATATAGTTAGTACTGAATTAAAATGGGATGAGTACATTATTTCTAAACAACAATCTAATGAAAACAATAGTTTATGTATCAGAGGTGTAGGAGTTCTAATAGCAGTTGAAGATTAATTCTAATGTTTTCAATTGGTTGCTTTACTGATGTTGAACACTTGTTTATCCATAAATTAGAAAACAATTTAAATCCGATTTCTGGGGTATCTAATTTGCTATCTGCTACCTCAGAAAATGTTACAAGTTGATACTGTGATTCTATTGAAGCTATTGATCTAAATTATCCAGATACAAACAAGTTACTGTTTGACAATTTCAATATGCCAAATATTTACTGGAAATAAATGCCAGTAATTCAATTAAATTCATAATAAGAAGACAACCACGTATGAAAAATCAATATTAAATCTATCATCTAATGCAATTGAATTAATCAACTTTTATTGAATTAATAAAATACTTTTTGTATTTGATGTGATAGTAGATATTGTATTTTCAATTTTTTTATAGTATTTGTGTCATGGCTAGTGAATGTGCTGTGTCATTGGATTTTAGTGTCCGACCGAAGGTCATTTTTTGGCCGAAGCCGAATGTTCGGTTCTTGGTATAACCTTCGGCCGAAGCCGAAGGTTCAAAAATAATTATATATCTTAGAACACTAACATGAAGTATATATGACATGCAAAAAATGAACTGTTATTTTGTTTTATATGTGGTATTTTTTATGTAAATTGCACCTTTACAATAATTATAAACAAAGTTTTTAATATTTATTTATTAGAATAAAATAAAACAGTAAAATAGTACCAAACCAGGTTCTGAGCAATGCAATTTAGCAAAAATAAATGCAGTTATTTTTATTTAGCAATAATAAAAGAAACTATAAAATCTAACAGTAACAGCCCCAATCAAATCAGAATAATTTGTCCCATGGATTAAATTAATAAGTCTTGGAGTTTTAGCTTTGGTAAATCAAATATATGTTAGCTTATGTATAGTAATACCATCGCTTTTTAACAACAATAAAAATAAATTTCAACCTTCTTACCTAGCATAAATTATTCTAGCATTTAAAATACAATATTCTGCTGTCTAAATTAGTATCACATATTAAATTTTCAGTTAAAACCGAATCAATACCAATATTTTGAAAGTTGTTTCACGTATACATATTAATTAAAATGTACTAAATATAACCAAAACAAAAAGTACATTGGCACTAATAAAATAAGATTTAATCGCTCCAAATGACCTGTTTTATTTGTTATTGTCAGTGCACAGTTTTGACGTAGAAATGACAAAATATCAGTCTTCGTATTTACAATTTCGTCGCTAGTCAAATATTTAATTTTAAATCGTGGATCGATTAGAGCGGCAATCAACAACCGTAAGGTTTTTCTTGCGAAAGCAGATCTCCTGTTAACAGACCCACACAAGCGGCTTTTGAGCAGTATTATATGTATGATCAGCCTTCATCCTTCTGAGCATGTTTTGTGTTTAAAAGATGTCAATGATTGATATAATTAAAGATACTGTTGATAAATCGCTAGAAATATTAGTTGTAGCTTCCTAAATACACTTCAGCACAGTTACAAAATTGTTCATTTGTATCCATTCTTCTGCAGTTGGAATTTCTATTCCACCACGTTCTGTTAATTAAGATATTGAGTGGCTTATTCACTCTTCTTACGTTTTACAACACTTTTTCACTATTTCTATTATAGCAATATCTTTAAAAATTACTTTGTGAATCATGAGCTGTAGAGTGTGAGCAACACAACCAATAAAAACGAAGTTTTGTTAGCGGATGGTTGCATTCATATTTGAAGTATTATTACGTATACCCATATGGATATTTTCTTTTGAATTGTATTTGGTAACAGTTTCAGTGATTTTTTGTGCAATATATTGCCTTGTATGATCTTCCAACACACTAACAGCCAATTTAATTTTTTATTTTTATTTTGGAACCTTTGGAAATGCCATGTGCCATGACACTTAAAAACGTGTTTCCTTGATCACTTCATATTTTCGTTGCAAAACTGATCCATTCAGCCTTGTTCTAAAATCAACGCAACTTTACTGTTTACTTTTTCGTACGTAGCTGGCATTAAAGACTTTCTAAAATATTTCACTCGCTTTTGTCTGTACTAGGGTCGAGTTTGAGGATCAGTAAAATTAAGTCTGCGAAGTCCTTGTCCTTCAACGAGGTTGTACGGAAACATGTTTACAATGACCAGGTCCATACGTAATACATTAATCCGCAACTTTTTTTCTACGATATCGCGTAAAGTAGACTGTTAAACTTCTTTGTAAAATGTTTGGCCACATACAAGATCCCTGATTTTTATTAAAAAAAATTAATCAAGCTTTGGTATTTAACACTAGTTTCACAATATACTTCCCACTGATTTTTATTATGTTTTCCAAATGGTTCTTTATCTTTGCTATCGTCTGTTGGTGCGCTACGTTGACGCTATTCGTAAAAGTTGGTTCATTTTCAGGGGCTGGAAGTAAAACTTCGGCTTCGGCCAAACATTGGGCTGAATTTGTCCGAAGCCGAATGTGCGGCCGAAGGAGCCTTTTTTGGCCGAAGCCGAACCTTCGGGTCGGACCCTATTGGATTTGTGTCATCCAACTCTATCATTAGACTATGTGGTTGATTTCAATACGATGAATAGATTTATGTTCATAAAGTTGCCTGTTATCCAAGAATATCTATCTGTTTGGGATATTTATTAGGTAATATACTCAATTGTTGAAGACGCCAACATTTTTTATTGTTGTTTGAGCAACTGAATAGAAATACATGTAACAAAAAAGAGACAAAGTACATCAAACTTCCAAAAGTGGTAAGATCTTTGAAAAAAAGGAAAAAGCACAATGTAAACAAAACAGTTGTAGATATTCTGTATTTTCTGATCTAGGTATCAAATGTAAATATCTAGCTAAAAGAAACTTTTGTAATAAGTCGCGTTTCCAAGGCGACACAGTGTGCACAGATAAAGCGAGGGCTATTTTTCGGCGAGCGGAAGCCGCGAGCCCGTTCGTCAAGCCACCCCCTGCGCTGTTGACAATAACAGCAGGGACAGCCAACCTACAGTCAATAGTGACCCGCCACTCGGATATTCTTGTATCCTGTTGCATGGAATGCTGCTCGGAGGGGGAGTGGAGACGGGACTTGTGGACTGTATGTCGAGGTGAGAAGAGGGACTGCGAGACCACCGCCATCCTCTGTGGGCCTGAGGTTCATTTCCCGTCCCTGGCAGTGAACAGTGCGCGGACACGGTAATGTGCCTATAAAAGTGAGACTTATTGCAACATATCAAGAGCCCAGAAAATACCCTTGAGAAGCTACCCTGATTAGCTGTATACTTGTTTAAAATATTCAACTGAGCTAACCATCCATAAAACTTCACATGTCAGATTTGTGTCTTTAGTTTGGTCAATAAAGTCACGTCTTTTGTGAACCCATTTTCTTTATGGTCTTGTAACCCCTGAGACGTGTCATGTGCGAGGCTTAATATTAACATGTTTATTAAGAAAAGTTTCAATTGCTGACGCCATACAGGGTGTCTAAATAATAGAGCCACCCCCACCAAAAGAGATATTACATATGGCGCTCAACGTGGGGCCCGATTGTTTTGATATGTTGCAAACAAGTCGTAATAGTGAGTAGAACGCTCTGTGTTTTCAGCATTTTCCGGTGTGGCTGTAACAGCAGCAATCCAGCATGTACAATAATTATTTATGTCATGTGTAATGTTTGTATATTGTAACAGCTAGGATTTGTAAGGGCGATAAGGACGCAGTTACAGGCTGTACATGTGTCATACATTGAAGAACTGTTTGTTGATGTATATTGAAATATGTCATGTTCATTGTGTTGTCCGAGTGTGGAAGTCGATTGATGAATTATTGCAAGTACTTGTGTGATACACTGCAGAGCTGGTTATCGGTTGTTTTCACACACTTTATCTATGTATTTTTTTTTTTTTTTTTTTTTTTTTTTATGGTACTGGTATTTTGTTGTGAAATTTGACTGTAAGAGCAGAGGTGTTGGAATAGAGAGATAGAATGTATGTCCATGTTACACTGATGTGACCTATGTTGATTTTCATTCCAGTAGTTGACAATATTTGGAAAATGTCATGTTCATTGAGTTATACTGCTATAGAATTGGAGTTAAGGATGTCTGGTGGTGAAAAAAAAATGTGATAGCTGATATATGTGGGTTTTAAGATATTTGTTGATGTTCACATTTGTTTCGGTGCTTAGACAATTGGATTTTGATAGTGCTTTCCTGTTCTGTGAGTTGAGTTTTTCATGCCTGGCGGTCCAACCAGCGTTGTAATTGGTATATGTGTCTTATGCTAATTGATGGTTTGTTGATGTTTCATTGTTTGACGATGTTTGTTAGAGAGTCTATGGTGCTCGTGTTGTCCTGTTGTGGAAGCAGAGTTGATGTCTGACAGATCAGCGTTGAAAAACTCGTGGATTCCGAGCTATAAACCTCAGTTTGTAGGTTTTCTATCGGAAGAAGCAATTCCCTCTAAATGTTTTCGTTTGTCGTTGGGGGCTTCTAATTCCTGTGAGAGTTGCCAATGCGTTTGAGGTCAGGGAAGACCACAAATAAGTTACAAAAGACAGAAAAGCTGTCCGTCTCATCATACCTAAGAGTGAAGTTCGTGAAGATGGCTGAAAAGGGTACGCGAAGTGCAATTTCGTAACACCCTAACACGAATATCATAGACGACTCTTCAAGTTGACTAGAAACCATGTCCTCTCCATGCATTTTGGGCGAAACGAGGGAAGGGGACGGATACACAAAGTCTGGTTCTGAAGGAATGGTTGCTCAACAGAAGGAAGCAGCGAAAAATCCACTGAGCGAAGCCGACAAATTGACCGTTTGTTCGCGATGATGACGGAGATAAAGAGCGGACAAGAGCAGCTGAAGTCTGAGATAAAGTCGGAGGTTTGTGAACTGCTGAAGCGAGAGATGGAAGGCTTTAAGAACACCATATCGGCAGAAAGAGGGAAGTCGAGGTAACAGTGAAAACGTTGCAGGAAGAACAAAGCAGATTATCCAGTGCTCTGAATCGCACAAACGAACAGGTGGCGGACACGCAGAAGAGTGCGTCGGAGACAAGTAAGAAAGCAGAAACAAGAGCAAACCAGCTGGAAAAGCGTCTCGGAGAAGTCGAATTAGGCCACAATGCGAGGATCACTCGACTTGGAGAGCTGATTAATGATGTCAGCAAAACTGCTACTGAATCAAGAACGGAGTGTGAAAGTCTTCGCGAGGCACATGGAAGTTTAGAAACAAAAGTGACCAGTGAGTTGCGGGGGATGCGTGAGGAAATGACACGCGCGAGTGCCCCGGGAGTAGACCGTATGCATGTGTGCCACGCCGCACACGTGTCGATAGATTTGCCTCTCCCACGATTCAGCGGAAAGACAGGTACTCACCCGAAGAGCTTCCTGAAAGAGTTGGAGAGTTACTTTCGGGTGAAGAATGTTCCGGATCAGATGAAAATGCTAGTTATTTACCAGTCTCTCGGGGAGAAGAGAGAGTCTGGTTCGATACCACTTGTGAAGAAGGGACGGCGTATGAGGATTTTAGAGAGATATTTTTGGAAGTATTTTGGGGGCGGTCGGCTCAAACCAAACTGAGACGAAGGCTGTACCAGGGACGCTACTACGCAGATCGTAAAGAATCTATGGCCACGTATGCTGAGCGTCTCGCAAAGTATTCCCGGTTTCTAGATCAGCCGCTCGATGAAAGCGAGCTCTGTGGGGCTTTGCGGGCTCATTTTTCGCAGCAGGTACAATTGTTATTGAACCCCGCTGTTATCACCACCTTTAAGCAGTTTGTGGCTACCTTGAGGATGGTGGAAGAAGGAGAAGAACGTATGAGATATGGGCCTTCCGCACACGTCAACACCACGGGAGAGTAGGGCTTTGCCCAGTCATAAATGTTTGCATTCAGAAGATGGAGTTCGTCGCCCTCATCGACAGCGGTAGTGCTATAACGGCGATTGCGGAAAGATTGGTAAAACAAGCCATAGAGTCGGGAATCCCTATAAAATTCCTACAGGGTGAGAAGTTGTCACTGGTGCCAGCATTTGGGCAGAAATTGAAAACAGTTAATAGGCAAGCGTTACTGAGTATTACGCTTGGCGAAGAGAGCCTGGAACTGCTGGCATACGTTGTCCCAGGACTCAGCATTGGTCTCATAGTGGGAGCTGATGTTTTGAGTGAGAAAAGGGCTTGCATAAGTTGGGAGAAAAATACGATCACGGGATTGACGGCTAAAGAGATACAGTGGGATGCAAGCAGCGAAAGCTACGGCCTGCGACTGGTCCGCATCGAGGAGCCAGCGAGTGAAAGATTGCCCCAGCAACTGAGCGACGCTACATTGTTGCAGGTATGCGCGCTCGTGGATGAGAGAAATGAGATTCTGTGTGAGTTGGAGCGAAATGCAATGCGCAATGACACTCTGAACGTCACCAGATGGGGAAAGCTGAAAGAAGTGCTTCGCAGAAATCTGGCCGTTTTTTCTTACCGCCCAGGAAAGATCATAGGAATAACGCATGAGTTCAAATTAAACAGTGAAAGTCCTTTCCAAGCACACAGCTACCCGGTACCAGCAAAGCATCGAGAGGCGGTCAGGGATGTTCTGCGTGTGATGCTAGAGCATGGAATAATTTCGAAGGCCCCTTCGCCATACGTGAACCCCATTGCAGTTGCTGTCAAACGAGATGGAACCGCACGTATTTGCCTTGACGCTCGGAAGTTGAATGAGCGAATAGTAGGAGATGCGGAACGCCCGGAACCAATCGCTGATCTTATTAGTAGATTCCATGGCAAGAGATGGTTTTCCACCATTGACGTGACCGCTGGTTATCATCAGGTAGAGCTTCACGATAGGTGTAGACCATACACTGCTTTCCTATTCGAAGGAACCCAGTTCATGTTCAACCGAGTTCCATTTGGGGTTCGTGATTCGGCTAGTGCGTTTGTGCGAGCACTGAATGAAGTACTGCCAGCCGAGGTGAAGGAGTTCTGTGCAGTCTACGTGGATGATATCCTGGTATTTTCGGACTCCTTCGAACAGCATGTAGACCACTTGAATACACTGTTCGGTGTTCTGGCTAAGCGTGGGCTGACGCTGCGGCCGGACAAATCAAACCTCTGTGCACGAGAGGTCAGCTTCCTTGGGTTCCGGGTAACTCCGGAAGGTATAGAGGCCGCGCCGGAAAAGGTGGAAGAAATTTTACATTTCCCACCTCCCACGTGTGTGAAACAGGTGAGGCAATTCTTGGGAATATGTGGCTATTTTAAAAATGGTATTAAGGATTATGCACAGATAAATGAACCACTATATTTTCTGCTCAGAAAGGGTACCCGTTGGAAGTGGGGTAAAGAGCAGCAAGATGCGTTCCAACAGTTGAAAGACGCGTTTCGGGACAAAGTGACGCTCGCCCATCCAGACTACACGAGGCCGTTTTTCCTGAATTGTGATGGCTCTGGGAGGGGTGTCGGGGCAGTTTTGCAGCAGCAAGCTGATGATGGACGTCTAAGGATAGTGGCGACGGCTAGCCGCACATTGCGAGGGCCGGAACGGAACTACCATACCACCGAGGTGGAAATGCTTGCTTTGGTGTTTGCAGTAACAAAGTTCAGGCCGTACCTGGTCGGTAGCAAAACGTTTCTGAGGACGGATCACCAGGCGTTAACGTTCCTAATGAAGTCGAAGTTCACTTCGAGTCGGGTAACTCGATGGGCACTCCTATTACAGGAGTACGATATAGAAGTGTCGTACTGCAAGGGGGTGGATAACAAGATGGCGGACTGGTTAAGCCGTTATCCTAAGGATCTTATTCCCTCAATAGGCCATGCGGCAAGGGGACATGAGATTATGATCGCCGCTGCGAGAGTGATCGCTGGCGTCGACCCCTGCCAGTTCCGAAGTAAACTGATCCGTGAACAATGCAAGGACGAAGAAATAAGGAAAGTAAGGCAGTTCATCGGGGAAAAAAACGGAGTAGATCAGCGGATCCGTAGCGTAGCCCTGATGTGCAAAATTCATGAGGGTGTGTGTTTCAGGCTGGACCAAGCCATGGAGAACTGGCTCGCGTGGCTGCCACGGACAATGACAGGAGAGGTGGTCCAGATGTACCACGAGCACTTCGGGCATCAAGGCACAGAAAGGACGATTAAAATGTTACGTCGAGAGTGGTATGTGACCGCTTTAAAAATGTCTGTAGCGAAGACGATTCGCGAATGCGATCTGTGCCAACGGGTCAAACATCCGAACAGATGTTACATAGGAGAGCTCAGTCCAATAACCCCGAGTGCACCAAATGAGTTGGTGTGCCTGGATTTTTTCGGCCCGCTTCCGCGGGGCAGATTTGGCCGACAATACATCTTAGTGGTTGTCGACGCATTTACCAAGCTGGTCCGCTTGTATGCTACTAACACCACGACGACGAGGCAATGCCTCCGGATCATTCTGGACAAGTACGTGCCGGAGTGTGGCCGTCCGAAGCGCTTACTCAGTGATCACGCAACGATTTTCACGAGCAAGAGATGGCGGGATGCCCTGTCAAGGGCAGGAATAAAAGCTATATTCAGCTCTATCAGAAACCCTCAGAGCAACATTGTAGAGAGGTATAATCGTCAGCTGGGAGCATATTTCCGGATGTTAGTCGGCGAGAATCACGCCGGCTGGGTGAAGCATTTACCCAGAATAGAAGGTTTCTTTAATCTCAGTATTCATTGCAGCACTGGGCACAAGCCGGCGGAACTCCATTTCGGTACGCCCGCGGACACGCTGGTCGACCAACTAGTGGGTTGCCCAGAACCTGTGAGCACTGAACCAAGTGAGAGGTTGGCGCAAGCGAAGGAATTTCTGATGGAGAAGGCGAGGAAGCGGCAGGAGAGGGAGACGGGTAGAGAAGCCTATGTCTTCAATGCCGGTGATCTGGTATTGGTTCGTTGTGCACCTCAATCAGATGCTTTTAGGAAAAAAATTGCCAAATTCTTCCACCTTTTCAAAGGGCCATTCTGTATAAAAAAATCTGTAGGCAGAAATGCGTATTTACTTGTAGACGGCAATGTTGAGGTGGGAATCTATAATGCTCGTAGCCTAAGGCAATACCATCATTCATAGATGTGGAGGCTGTTGGTGATTTTCTTCCAGCTTGATGCGGGGATGTAGAGCATAGTGGTGATGGCGAAGTGATAATGCTGCCGCGAAGAGGGTATGGCGACGTTGTGGTAGTTTTTAAGCGACAATAATCCAGATTATTCGTCTTGACTTTAATCGAGTTGTCAATATAAGTAAGAAGTTCATGCACAATGGATTTTCAATGGTGATCCGCCGCAGAGCATGGGATTTGCTGTGGTTATGGCGATGTTGACTGGGTAGGAAGTTGTCTATGACAGCGTGTGGTCAGCGTTGACTCTCTGAACCTCTCGGAATAGCGGGACCGGCAGGTAGACTACTCCCCTAGTCATTTGAGTGGAACTGGATGCAGGCAGGTGTGTGTTTCTGGGTAAATGAACAGGGTGAGCTGACTGTTTGTTTGTGAAGAGGCAACTACCTTCGCTAGTAACGCTTGATTGTAGTATTGTTATGAATAGTGTTCCGTTGTCAATAGAGTAAATGCTCTTAGATTCGAGGTATGTGTACAAATGTTGTGATCATCTGTCTTTAGGTTAATTGTTTTCATAGCATGAGTTTTGTTATTTTACGCTTTATATATTAGGGGACATTGATTAATGATATTCCATCTCTAATCTGTTGTAAGAAACTGGATCATTAAGTTTAGATTTTATGTGATTATTGAGTGGCACTGATTGATATTGCCACGTGTTTTCATCTAAGGTTTTGTAAAAATTTGATCACAATGGTCCCTCAGATCTCCATATCCTTAACTGATATTTTAGAATAGTGGAAATGCATAGATTATAGGTTAAAACAATTGGTAGTGAAGGACTTCAGCTGTGTAGAGGAAGAGTTGTGGAGGGACAACCTCACGTAAAAATGTCCATAGTTTCTTTTTTTTTTTGAGGGACCCGTAACGCTTAAAGACATTCCATTGTTAATCTATAGTGAGTGCTTATGACACTATCATAAGTACTGTGAACCATTGTTTTTTTATTTTAGTGTTGTATATTTTTTATGTTGTGTGTATAATGTATAATGATAGATTAAGGCTGGACCCTGCTGTTATGTGGATGGTACACTTTGGATGGCTGATGCATTGGGGAGTTTTGCACACGAAGCGAGTTGTATTGTAAACATTCACAGTTTGGCGCCTTTAACGTGTCCTCACATGACATTTCCGCAGGGGAATTTTGATTGAAAATGGGTGAATGTTGTAAATATCTTATGAAATTATAAGTTTGCAGGGTTTTATGGCTTTGTAAATCAAGGGTATTGTTATCAAGAGGGCAGGAACTGAACTGAGAACAAAGTTGCAGAGAAGACTTTATAAGCAAATTTAAATTCCATGGAATTTAAATTTAGGTGGGTTGGTCGGCAAGCTGTAATAAGTCGCGTTTCCAAAGCGACGCAGTGTGCACAGATAAAGCGAGGGCTATTTTTCGGCGAGCGGAAGCCGCGAGCCGGTTCGTCAAGCCACCCGCTGCGCTGTTGACAATAACAACAGGGACAGCCAACCTACAGACAATAGTGACCCGCCACTCGGATATTCTTGTATCCTGTTACATGGAATGCTGCTCGGAGGGGGAGTGGAGACGAGACACTTCTGGACTGTATGTCGAGGTGAGAGGAGGGACTGCGAGACCACCGCCATCCTCTGTGGGCCTGAGGTTCATTTCCCGTCGCCGGCAGTGAGCAGTGCGCGGACACGGTAATGTGCCTATAAAAGTGAGACTTAGTGCAACATATCAAGAGCCCGGAAAATACCCCTGAGAAGCTACCCTGATTAGCTGGATACTTGTTTAAAATATTCAACTGAGCTAACCATCCGTAAAATTTCACATGTCAAAATTGGATGTCTTTTAATTTGTATAATAAATTCATGTCTTTTGTTACCCATCTTTCATATTCTTGTAACCCCTGAGACATGTCATGTGCGAGGCTTAATATTGATACATTGATAGAGAAAGATAGAAAAGTTTCAATTGCTGACGCCATACAGGGTGTCTAAAAGGTAGAGCCACCCCCACCAAATGAGAATATACATTCTTCTTCCTTCTCTTCTTGGCAACGAGTACGACAGCTGCGCTTTATTACAGCCTTCCAGTAATCTACAAAACTACTCACTACACACGGCAATCAGAATCGCCTGTACCTGAACGTTTGTTCAATAAAATCTCTTAGCGATAACGTCAACGTATTGACGGTTGATATACCTTGCCAAGAAAGAATTTCCTGTAAAGCACTGCTGTTGTATTTTTACGATATGTGCATTTAGATTCAAGAGAAGAAGCAGTATGGATAAAAAATATGTTGGAAGTGAACGAAGTTTAAGTACCCCACATAATACACAAGCTAAGTAATTAAGAAAATCCATTGCTAACGGGAGTCATCAAATATAATTCTTAGGAATAATGAAACAAATTTAATAGATTATAGTCCTAAACCTTCACGTCAGTTTGTAGAAGGAAATTTAGGGTGTGAGGTAAGTGCGGTAATAAAATTTTACATATCGAAATACTCATATGAACCTCAAAGTTCTACCCTTTCTTACAAATTGATGTTTTGTTTCTGAACTCATCAGGAAATGCATTTCTTAGAAGAGTTGTACCGATAATTTCCCTCCTAGGAACAGAAAAATTCACCTCTTAAGACTGGATCCCATTTGAATAGTTATGCTATTGGCAAAGTTAACCAGAGTCAGACTTATAAATTACGTTATTAATAGTGGTCAGCGAACAGTAATCACTAAGCATGTGAAACAACTCTTCGATTTAATACTTCACACACACATAAAACAACAAATTGTATTTATGAAAGAGAGAACTAATCTTCCATATTCTCTGATTTTTTTTATGGAGACTGTATGTTTGATGGATGAAAAACGTTATTCACTGAATCTTTATGTAGAGGAAACGGAAGGAATGAGCACAGATTTCGCTTTATAAATGTGATAAAGAATCTAAAACAGTATTCACCATGGCCAATGTTTCGTAATTCCAAGAATTCTTCTGCTATAATCGATGTTAATATTTGAACTCCGCTGATAGCGGTATCGATTATTTTAAATAATTAGTACAGATTATCGTGTTGCGGTAACAGTAGGCGGAATATGCAGAAAAATGGCCATTAACACAAAACAATTTGCCATACACTTTTTGTAGAAAACATACCTGATTCGTGGTATTTTAACTGGTCTCCTTCAGTTTTAGAGAAGCTGTAATAGAATTGAATTTGTATTTATAAAGTACAATTCATCATATTAAAAAAAGAAATCTTTTATACTGGATAATAAATTAAGAAATATTTTCAAACTGTCTCTTTCTAAGTAACAAAACCTAACCGTTCTTTTCTTTGATTAAAAAGTGTGCAGTATCCTGTTTAAAGTACAGCTTATGTCTATTTCAGTTATGTTAATAAAAAGGGATAATTTGTAATCTAGTTTCTGATATGCTGGGTGAAAATATAACGGAAAAAATGTTTTAAAGTAAGGGTATCCATATTTGATTTCTATTATTTGTTCGGAAAATTATATCGTTTTAATCTTAGATTGGCGCTAATTTTACAAATGACTTATTTCATTTAGCAAACTAATCTTAAAGCCGATTGCCATTAAATTTTACTTCAAGCAGTTTTCAGTCAGATATTCTTTATTAAGTTGCTAACGTTGAAATCAGATAATTAATAGAAGATACTTCTTTGAATATTCAAAATATTATATTAAAATTTTACTGTGGAATAATTATACATAACATAGCGTATTAAAATTAATAAAACGAAAAATACGATTTTACTTATTTATTTAATAGATACGTACGCAGAAATTTGAACATTTAAATTGATTAGTAAAATATACTTTTATATACCACGTAATCATGTCCAAAAAATTTCACTTGGGTCACAAAGTACGAAACAATCTCCGTAAATTACGGAATAAGATTTTGCTATTTGTGCGGACATCATGAAAATATTGTTCCCCTTGTTAATTTTTATTTTTTTAAGGCTAAAACTATGCAACTCAGCGCTTACTCTGATAGGTTAGATC
>JARYHS010007489.1:0-14002 GCA_031002005.1 Vandiemenella viatica
CCAGATTTGGGTTTTCCATGGTTTCCCCAAATCACTCCAGACGAATGCCAGGAGGCTTTCTCCCAAAAGACCATGGCCAAATTCCTTCCCATTCCTTGCCCCATTCCCTTCCCGTCTCTAATGACCTCGATATCGACGAGGTATAAACCCATAAGTGAAAAAAAAATGTTTTTAACTGCTTGGAATAAAACTGTCAACTGAACTCACTGCATGGCTAGAGTGGTTAATGAAACAAAGTAAAACAACATTCTAAAATGTGTTTTGAGTACCTTAACAGAAACTAAACAATAATAAATTGTTAATTTGCTAAATTACAATATAGTATTACAAATACTGATTGAAACTGTACAGGAGTGAAAACACTTGCTGATTTTGTGTTTGTAGATAATACTGTTTTCAAGATTGACCCAGTAATAAAATAGTCTTAAAACTGAAAACTTTGATCGTTGTAGACGTCTTATTCTCTGTTTCCTTCTGCGAACAGAACCCAAAAAAGAATGATGAAGATAGAGAGAAATTAAACATAACTTTGCTCTGGATAAGATATGTTCTGAACAATGTAACAAAAACACACAACACCTATGTGTCATCACAAAAACTAACATACTTGAGTGAGATCCTTGAGTAAAGTGGATAAGCCTTGGTCCTTACACGATTGAGCAGATATAAGTGGTGTACACAACCACATCCAAAGCAAATACTCTGGAGTATATGATAGTGTGTAATATTAACTAAATGATGCATAGGGCTTGGTAAAATGATTGCAGTGATTTCAGAAAATTACTGCAGATTTATTATTTGACATATACTTACAATATTACACAGATATATAAACAAACAGTGAAAGTATTTTTGAGTGTCTACAGATGCTCAATAAGTGCACCTTTAGTGACTCTGCACACATCAAGTCTATAATGGATTGGTCGTGCTGGGGATACTGATCGTCAGCTGATTTTATGGCCTCCTCGTTCCCCTGACCTAATCCTCTGCGACTTCTTTGTTTGGGGTTTCGTAAAAGACACAGTGTTCATGCCACCAGTACCAGTTGATCTGTCAGACCTGTGGCTTCGCATCACCAATTATAAGGTACCTTTTAGTTCATTAAAAGCATTCCCACTAGTCATCCCCAGCAATAACATAGTTTATAAACCGATTTTGAAGTCGTTTAGTGTTGGACTTAGAAATTTCAAGAAGAGTGATTGTCAACTTGAAGGAATTTTCCTGTATTCATTTCCACAGTGAAAACTCACCATTGGAATCATTTTAAAGTGTATTCATTATATCGGGAAAAAGTTATTTTAAGATAATTAAGTTTGTTCACAATTTGAAACACGCGATCAGGAAAGTAAAAATCTAAGATTTGAAATATCTTTGAATTGAGTAAAGCTACAGTTGAACTTTTATCACCTATTATAGTCAGCATTGTTACAGATATTTGGTAGTAAAATTAAATAATTTGGCAAAGTTTAGTTAGTGGTTTTAATTAAGAGAAAAAAATGAACTTTTTAACTAAAAGGAATATTAATTTGAAATTTATATTAGTAAATAGCCTAAATTCAGACGATTACGAATATATAATGGTTTTGGTAAAAAGTTCAAGCATTTGTCTGGTAATTAAGTTTTTAAAAATAGATTGAGGCTAACTGTTGTTGGAGTTCGAGAAAGTCCACCAAATTGGTCACGTGATAGACTTATAGAAGTACTTTTGAATGTTAAATTAAATTAAAATGGATAGAACACGATCATAGAAAACCCTTGTAAAAATTGCAAGTTAAACTATTTTGTACTTTAGGAGATATTAATTAAAGAAAAGCTTATAAAAGACCTTGCAGCCACCATGATTTGTCTCATTCTTTCACTAGAAAGTGATCGCGTAACTTCAAGCTAGTTAGCGGGGCGAACACTTTTTGTCTTTTTGTATATAACCTGTAATCTTCAACGAAACTGTTGTTCGATGCTTTATCGAACAACCGACAATGTACAAGTGAACTTTATCAAGAACATAAGTATTGTATTACTCTGAAACTGTGTCAAGTGAACCTATTTGTTATACCCTTCGCATTTGGGGACTTTAATACGAGTGTGTGGCGGCTGATTTATTTAATTTTATAGGTACCAGAAGGCTACACATGGTCATGAACTTAGCTGTTCACAGTTCAGGCAAAAGTGTTAATCCCCCAACGAACCTTTCAGCCTGACACAACGCATTTGCTCTTATTGACAGAGACATGTTGCATCGGGTATGGGAAGAACTCGATTATAGACTTGATGTGTGCAGAGTCACTAAAGGTGCATATATTGAGCATCTTTAGACACTCAAATAATAATAATAATAATAATAAACTTTTACAGTTTGTTTATATATCTGTGTAATCTTATAAGTATATGTCAAATAATAAATCTGTAGTAATTTTCTGAAATCACTGCAATCATTTTGATTAGCACTGTATCTAAATATATATCTTTATTTTCATTTAAAAAAATTATAACTACTGTAAAAATAATCAAAATTATATTATGAAATTGCCTTTAGGCAATGAAAATAAAGAGGGAAAGTGCACCCATCACTCATCATAGATCAAGGCAGCCTGGCTGCGAGGAATACATAAATATGAACACACTTTACAACATTTCAGTTCAAACTTTACCCATGAGCAGAGATGTGCAAGATACCCCGAAAAAAGTATTTGAATACAAGATACAAGATACATTTAAATAATGTATCTTAGATATCAGATACAAGATACTTTTGGAAAAGGTATTTGAAATACAAGATACAAAATACATATTTTCCAGATACTTTTTTAAGATAAAATACTTTTTTTAAAAATGTATTATTTTTATTTAGAAACATATTTTACTACAATGTACAAGTGTTGCTTAAGGTTTTAAATGAGACTTAAGTATAATAAGTTTTTCAAACATCTCATCACTCATTTTTCTTCAGTGGGGTCTCATTATTATCCCCCCGAAAGAGAAGAGTCGTTCCACAGGGGCGGAACTTGGCAAACAAGTGTTATATTTTAAAAATATTTTCTTGATTGTTGGATAACTATTTAAACTTTTTAGGCAGATGTCCTTATTATTAAGGTATTGAAGTGTTTCTAAGTCAGCGGTGCTGCCAGTAGATTCTGTACTGTCGCCACTAGTGGCACTACCAACAGAGGAATCAGAGTCATCAGATGTTGGTAAAATGTAAGAAGAGTCCTAGCTTGCCTGCCTTCATAAATCAAAGCTTTGCCAGAGGAGAAGGTCGCTTTTAAGGCGTGTAAAAATACAGCCGAGACCCGGATTTCAACCAAGGACTGTCCATACCCAAATCGCACGTAATAACCATCTGTGTCACCAGACAGAACTACTGAAAAATATTTATTCAAAAATATAAAAGTACATTCGTATTTTGGGATTGCAATAATAAATGCTTTATAAAAAGAGTTCGTATTTTGTTTGAATATTTATTTTTCATTACTTATAGATTTATATGGTGACTCAGATGAATACGCCGAACCATTGGGGCACTGAAGGTCCCCGATTCAAACCAGGTCTCAGCTGTAAAATCGACATTCACCTATGGCATAGCTTGTGGGTATTTTTTTCGAGCTAGGTGGCGACTAATGGAAGTGCACTGCACAGCCGATACGAGATCAAATGAAATTATTATTATTAATTATCTTTGCAATGTGTATTTAATTTAAAGCATACAATAATCTGAATATTTATTAATAAAAAGTATGGAGTGAATCGAAAGGAATTTGGAACAAAACAAACACTTCAAGTGTGAAATGAGCGACGCTTACATTTCATTGGGAATGTGTTGAGATACACGAGAATCTCATTCCAGTACAATGTTAAGAGTGCGTTGTATGTAATAGATAAACAAGTGAGGTTATACCCTAAGTCAGGTTTATAAAAGTATTTTAACGTAGTTTATAATTTTTGTATATTACAAAGTACGACTACGAAAAATACAGCACTCTTCCATAAATTACGGGCGATATCCCTGCTGCAATCTCCAACTCACTTTTATGGAAATTTTTGAACATTGATTCCATGAAACAACTACCTGAAAACGTTAAAGGAGACCGAAGACTGACGACGGCCAACTGTCAGTGCGGTGACAGTGAACCAACCGACCTTTACTTTTTAAAAAGAAAAGAAAAAAAATATCAACAAATAAACCTCAACAATGTCGTTTTGAAGCACCGGTTATGCCCAGTCGTTCTACTGTAATATTATTACCGACAGAACCTGACGAATCTGATTTTAAACATTATTCTCAGTGTTAAAAAAATATTAGAATCATTCTTGAAAATAATTATTAATCGCGACATAGCTTTTATCGGATAATGAATATCGCAAATTGCGATTCGCAATATACTTCAAGAAAGAATCAAAAGAACAACAGTGTTTTAAAAACGTAACATAATGAAAGTGGAAAATCCGTTTTATCCATTCGTCTTGAATGTTGTGAAATCGTTTTTTAGCTCTACTGACTTCCGGACGCTTACAATTATGCAGGTGGGGGCGCGTGACTGACAATCGGGGCGCCGACAGTCGGGATAGCAACAATAGTGGCGGCAATATGAAGTTTTTGCACCCGCCCCCCTCCGAAAATTCCACTGGAGAGGGTGCTGAAAGGATGTACCAGAGAAGGAAGGGAATTGGGTTACAAAACTTTGGTCAGACCATTGGTGCGGTTTGGGACCCACATTTTGGCTATTAGATACAGGAGCTGGAGGGTGTGCAGAGGCGGACAGCTAGATTTGTTTGTGCAAATTATCGCATGACCCAGTCGGTAACTGGTATGATAAAGGAGCTTAATTGGGAGTCATTCGAGGAAAGGAGAAGGATGAAGAGAATGCTGGGAATGTGCAAGGCATATGCTGGTGACGGGGCTTGAGGGATATTGGTCAAAGAATTAGGAATAGTGAATGGAAGGGGAAGGACGACCATGACCACAAGCTAGCTCTCGATTTCATGCATAAGGAAGTGGGGAAGTTTTATTTTGTTGGTAGGGGTGTCAGGGATTGGAACAGATTGCCTGGTGCAGTAATGAATAATTTGCCAAAAATTCTTAAGGAATTTAAAATTTGTAAATTGGAAAGTTAAATGGGGAGGAATTTTATATTCCAATTACAAAAGATGATTTTAAAAAAAGGGGGGGGGGAATTGGATGAACAGAAGATTGTCACTGGAGTGTTAACTCAATTGGAATTAAATTAATAATAATAATAATTCCTAGATCCGAAATTGTATTAAGGACGTTAAATTGCAACTAACGGCCGAATCAGGAATGATTTTAAAAGCAAACTAGCGAAAAGAGCCTTAGCGAAGTGTGATTTAACTTTTTAACAATTTCATTTGTTAGCGAGGATAACTTGGAAAAAGTTCGTATTTATTGTACGAATGCACTAAAGATGGTATCGTTCGTACCCCAGAGCGTAAAAGAAACATCAAATCGTAAAATACACCAAGTTACAATGAACTTTTACTTCTTATACATGTACGCTGATATTAGCACCAGGTTTTATACTACTGTTTATTACTTCCAAGTTGTTATTTTATTTTTCAGAACCAATTAAATAGCAAGTTGTTATATTCTAAACAGAACACAACGTACTAAATTTGGTAATTAAGCAACCTAAACAATCGGAACTCAGGCAACAGATTCAATTACATGCCATATTTAAGAAATCAGAATTGTTAAATAACTTATACCACAATGTTACCCTACACTAGAATTTTTAATAAAAGCTTTTGGCTATTTGTAAAGCAATACTGTATTTTGTGATAAAGAAAAGAGACTAGCTTACAACAATGGCGCGAATTTGAAACTTATTTTTACAGGTAAATATAAATACTTCTTCTCGCTAACAATAATCCTAAGAATTTAGTTTAAAATTTATAGATTAAAAAAAAATAGTTTATAAAACATAGGTAATAATATAAATACTCGGAGTTGCGTGAGCAACCTTCACACACGCAACCAACGATCACGTAGTCTCTGTCAAGTGAAATCTAATCCGGTATATACCTACTTAAATAAAATTAAAATGATTCGTTTAGTTTATTTACTTACATTTCGATGCCGTTGTCCTCGATTATGATTAAGGATTGCAATCCTCAGTGTTTTCAAATCCCGCGGGATCCGCGCGGGATTTGCGCCAATCCCGCGGGATCCGTGCGGGATTGGTACAAACAGTTTTTTAACGCGTATATTTAAAACTTAATTACTTAAAAACGTCAATAAATTAAATAATAATTAAATTAATAAATAATTTTTAATGTTAAATGATAAACATTAACAGTTAACAATATTTGGATTGGCAAAATTACATTAAAACTTTTTAACATGTCTTAAAGTGTATTTCGAGGTTTCACATTTTTGTTTTTTAATCTAAACCAATTTGTAAATAAATAATAAAAATGGAAAATATTGAGTCTAAGATCATAATATGCGCCTTACAATACATCACATAAGTTTAAAAATATGGTTTGCTTAGTGGCCAAGTTACCAGAGTTTTTTTTTTTTTTTTTAATTATAAATAAACGTTTCATAACACCGAGAAAACATTTCCACTTCACAAAGTGAAGTGAATATACTCTGTAAAGTGTAGACCTGGCTCAGAACAAGATATCATAACTTTTTGCCACTGCACAAGCACGAGACTTTGCCCTTTTTTTGCGTAATTCCTTATTATATCTCCTGATTTCTTGATTGATATTACAGTTGATACAATGTTATTAAAAGAAACTACTCACCCACACGTAAGCTGTCAAGTATTTCAGATTTACTTATGTGGCGTAACGACGTTTTTAGAGTGGAAATTATTACTTTTTTAGTAAGAAAGGAGACTTTCTCGGTGAATGATTGCAGTGAAGTCCTCATAGGTTGTATCTCCGGATTTCATTGTAAACACACGAAATTACACACATGAGGAAGACGGCGGAGGCAGCCGTCGAAGTATGGTGTTCCTACAACACAATTCGTCGGTAAACCCGTGAAAATTTCATTGTAACTTTTTTTACCTTTAGTCGAAATAATAAGGAGAAGAGGGATTAATCGAAAGCCTGAGCGGCACATGTAAGCAGGCGGCTTTCGTCAAAGAAACGCATTGAGGCAGCGGCCAAAACAACAATAAGTCAAAGGATATACAATTTCCTTTTGATAGCTGCTAAATAAATAGGTACGCGATCGTTAAAATTACGATAACATTAGTTTCATATCAACGAATAATAAAATTTTCAGCCGAAAATTAGGAAATTGTCAAATTACTTTATCTGCAAATACAGAAAATTGGAATAATGAAACCGTGAATAAAAAGCTGTAACCGTGTAATTCAGATAACGTGCGCGACACTTAAAAAATAATTATATAGTTAGAAAATCGTACTAAATACGCACCATAACTCAATTTACAGAAATGTGTACTCGAAACAAACGTAAGTTTTGATGAATACGTAAAAGTGTATTTATTTATTTACGAATGACGAAGGTTGACAAAAACAAACGCTTGTTCACATGAGTCAAATGCCAACTCGAAGGATACAGGCAAACAGTGCAATACATCCGATAGAGACCGAGTGGGGCAGCGAGTCACGCACTGACACGCGTTTCCGCCGGATTTTGCGGATTGCGGATCCGCTTAATTTTGTGCGGGATCCGCCAGACTGTCTAATGATGCGGGATCCCGGGATCCCGCTTTGCTGGATTGCAATCCCTAATTATGATTCACTAAAAATTCGATTTCGACATACCACACACGATTTGGCACGGTAAAATATGGCGCGGACCAAAGACAACATACAATACACAGGCAGGTGTTCGTTTACATGGAGGAAGGAATAATATGGAGACGACGCAAGAGACCTTTACCACGCATGGGAGTGAAGCAGGCCGGCGGAGGAGTGGGGGGGCATGGCGGGAGTGGTGGGGGCTTGACCGCTTCCCAACAGACACGGGGAATATGTACAAACACCTCAAGGGGACTCTAGGATAAACGTGACGCCGCAATCTGGTGATGGATTATTATGTAACTCGATGAGACAAATAAAAAATGAAGAATAAAATTTTTGATATCCTGCTTAGTTTTCGAGATATTCTGTCTCAAATGTGAAATGGTTTTGGTTGAAATTCAGAAGAAAAAATTATTCAAAGTCAAATTTTATGATGAATTTTTATTTAAAAAGACGAGACAAATAAAAAATAAGGAGTAAAATTTTTCGATATTTCACCTAGTTCTCGAGATATACTGTCTCAAAAGTGAGGTGTCTTGAGTTGAAATGCAGAAGAAAAATTTCGCAAAAGTCAAATTTAATGATGGATTCTTATGTAACACGACGAAAAAAACTCGATAATAAGGAATAAATGTTTTCGATATCTTGCTTAGTTTGGGGGATATACAACATCCAAATTGAGGGGTTTAGGTTTGGATGCAGGCTGGACCAAAAATTAATTCTGTCAAAGCCACAATGATTACATGGTTGACATGCAGAATGGATATTTCAGTTTTATTACTACCACTTGTGGTTAGTCTGAAATGTGTCCTAGACCAGAAAAAAAGTAAGAGGACCCACTCTAGGGATGAGCAACCCAGACATTTTGTAGGCTGGTACCAGAAATAAAATGTTTATTCAGTCACCTTAATGAACATTCTCTTGATCAAGATGTGTTGTCTAATTTCACAGCCCTACTTATTAGGACAATTGTAAAAAAATTATCTCTCAGTTAGATTTAGATACGGGGGGGGGGGGGGGGAGAATGTTGTAAAAAAAAAAAAAAGAGACTAAATTAGAAACACATTCCCCAAATTGATTTTGTTCAAAGGCCAATAACTTCTTTATTTATGAAGCCCATTTTTATTTCTGCATGAACCTGTTTCGACATAAATAGATGAGAAAGATTTCAAAATCGGTAAAAATAGGTATAGACGTATTTACAAACAGAAACAAGTCTTATATGAAGCTTTAAAAATAACCTAAGTCAATGGCCTGAAATAGCTATTTAAAAAATTAATAAAACTCACAGCTTCTCACATAACAGTTAATTTCATCATCCATTGTCAGTATAATCAGCAACGTGACGAAAGAAATCGTAATAGTAAATTCACTGAATCGCGAAGTAAAACACGCCCCTTTAAATCTCATTTTAAACACTCGTTAAAAAATAATGCTAGTCTATTATGTGCAAAATAGCAAGTTTGCTGATTTTCTACACTACACCAAGAAAAATTTGAGAACAAAGTCATCCCATTGAGAGCTATGACTAAATATTTATAGATGTGCTGCAAAGTTTGCGGTGTCTACCGCTCACTTCAACAACGATAATTACAATTCAACTTACTTATGAAATGATATTCCAGGTTCTTTCCTGTCTGGCCTATTTGTTCAACCGTACGCAACACAAGCTGGCATTTTTAAACACTTATACACAATACTAAATGAAATAATCACTGCATCTACCACAATGTGAACACCTTAATTGTTGGGAAGCGCCATATGGTCGCTGCCAGTGCTGCCACCATGCGGGAGAGTTTAGTGCTTGCTTCACCGATTTAACGTCACTTCTCCTCCATATAATTCCTTCCTCCATGTTCGTTTATGGTTTTCACAATTCACAGGTATGAAGGAAGGCAAAGATAACTAGACCCTATAACCTTGTCTTTTGATATACATTAATGAATTTTACGAATGTATTCCGTTGTTTTTATGATGCCGTAACGTAAAAATGCGGAAATAGTATTTAGTATTTTCAAGATACAAAGAAAAAGTATCTAAATACAAGATACAAGATAAAGATTAAGAAAAGTATCTTAGATACAAGATAAAAATACGTATTTTGTATCTTGTATCTGTATTTCAGATACTTTTATCTAGATAAGTCACATCTCTGCCCTCCACCCACCTCTCAAGACCGATCTACGTGGTTTATGGACGCCCTCTAGCGAGACGTGTAACAAACATGCCACCTACAAAATCAACAATCTAAATCAACAATCTCAATCGACAATTACAATCTGCAACAAGGCTTAGAATCAGTAATGAGGTTTGACAACAATTAGCTGGAAGCCTTGAAAATTTCACAGTGTGGCAATCTCACATTTTGCTGACCCGGTTCGGAAAATTCCCAGATCCACCACTGGTTGTAGTTAGACAGGGGGCGGCGTAATCGGTATTGCGCAAGGGCGCTCAAATAGTTAGTGGAGAGCCTGCTTTTTGTGCTTCACTACATTCAAGTCACAGGTCCAGTTTCACGTTTCAGGTATTTATTATTTACATTTACACTTATAATCTTGCCTAGTCTTTTTTATTGTAAAATTAGTGTTTTCATTTGTTTAAATAATAAAATAAATTGTTTTTGCAATAAATAACTTACAATTTAACTATCAAAAACAAATGTTATTATTTTAGTTAGAATTTGTTAATCATTTCCTTCTTGTTGGTTAATAACTCGTTATCTATTTTCGTCATTCAAAATATCATGTGAAAAGAATCGAAGAGTCGTTAAAAGAATCGATTCTCAGCGAGGAGTGAATCGATTCCAAACGATTCATCAAAAAGAATCGGTTTGCCCATCACTAGTACAGGTGTCAAGAAGCTGTTCCCCTGGAAAACGACGGATTCGCACCCTCCCATTGGCATGATGATCAATGTGTCGGGATTCATCAGACCATGCAACGCTCTGCCACTGCGCCAACATCCAGTGACGATGGTCACGTGCCCATTTCAGTCGTAGTTGCCGATGTCGTGGTGTTAACATGGCATAAGGAAAGCCGGGAAGTGGACAGGTCTGCAGATTCATCGTGTCATGCATACTGCATTACGTAATTCATTTCAGTGTTAATAAACCCACTACGCCTGTAGCTTGCTTTCCTTATTGATGGTATGTGAAGGTACTGAAGTCTGTTTAACGTGCGTATCTTTGAACACTTCATAAAGCAGCTGTTACCCGTCCACCAGCCCAATTTCTCGAAATAAAACTGTGAAATGACGAATTTTTTTATTTAAATAAGCTACAGGTTTTGGGTTTTGTAGTTTAAGGGCCTGCCACCACCCGGATTTGATCAATAAAAATCCCCACAAACAACATTATTGATGCATATCGTTTTCAGATTAGTAGTTAAATATTTCTTTATATACGCGTACTACGTTTTTGGTGAAGTATTATCCTTGGGGTCCTTCATCAATATTCGAAAATATGCAACAGGGTCAGGCAAATAAATGTATAAACTTTGGTCAAGCAGCAACATTAGCGAAAGTTTTAACTAAATTGAAATTTAGCCTAGACCGCAATGAAATTTGGCATTCGTGCTTATAGCAGCGACCATGAGAAATTTAAGTTTCTTAAATGTTACTTTCATTAGCGACGTGTTACTGAAAAGTACTCGTAGTTCCACGTTTTTTCAGCGGAAATATATTTCCACATTTTTTAAGAATAAAATGCTACGAAAAGCAAACTTTATGACTGTATTATAGCAATTAATTTCATAGCACTTGCGGATATATTAAACTGTGCACATAATTTCTAATATCTTTGGTCGCTGTTATCTTGTGGCAAGAATATAGTTGTTGAACTGCGTTTATTAATAAATGAAAAGCTGTTTTTTGTGTTTCAAATTGGTTAAATAAAGTAAGCGGTCATTTTTTTTATGTAGAAGAGGAAGAAAATATTTTATTTATGTGTTGTAAATAATTAATGCTGTAGCCTAAGGCAAAAATCAAGTGAAGTAATGAGTTTCAAATTGATTATACAAAGTCGTAGCCTTGATTTAAATGTACAGAAAAAGGTAGACTGAACGCTCATTTAAACGTGTATAAACTTTGATCATAAAATTTAGTGTACACCGGAATGACATCTGGCATTCTCTGTTTAATTTAAGTTTCTTAAAGTCGACGCACTATTGAAAAGTAATCTCAAGTTTTTTCAGCCGTAAAGTAAGTCGATATTTTTGTAGGAATGAAATGCTACTAAAAGCAAACGTAATGAATGTGTCCTGGCGCTTAATTTCATAGCAGTAGCAGTAGTTAGTTGTCTAACGTGTATGGCCGCGAGTGACGTCACCGCCTTGTGTAGGTAGTGCGTTGTGGAACGCGAGCCGCGTGGAGACGGGGCCCGCGGACAGGCCAGGGCTAAGCCGCGCCAGTCGGCGGCGGGCGGCTTGTTAGCGGCGCTAATGTCCCCGGAGCAGCTTAGCTCGCAGCTTGACGTTCATTACGGCCCGTCACGGCAGATCCCACTGCTCGTTACCCCGCTTATCCCGCAGACAAACTTCAAATCTGCGCCGATCACCCGGCGCTCTCACATGCGTACACGATGCGGCTGTAGTGTGATGGACACACCACTGGGTGTGACCTCACACTCACAAGGGACAGCATTCACCTCGAACCCTCGGTACCACACGAAAACATGTTTGGAATAAGACTGCACGTTATCCCGGAGTTGAAACCAAATGAAATATTCTCTGGTAACTTGCCTAGCCGAGTTAGTGAATCGATCAAACAGGACGTTTCGGCGGTCACAACTCACTTGACGAGGCTGTTCCTCCATCCCGCATGGCTGGCTGTCCAGTGGACGGGTGTGTTGACTCGAAGACACCCACTCTGTCGCCAGTTCTGCGCTGTACCCCGCAACCCATTCAATTTCTTCTTGATGTCAGTGGATATAACAAAAGAAAATAAACAATAATTCCTCAATACATATTCATTTACTTTTTATTTACGGAAATAAACGTAAATTTCTTTGTTTAGGCCTTAGATCGACAAAATTTCCACATCCTATCATTGGCGACACGGTCTGCTTTTATAATTCATTTTAATCTTATACTGCATTAGTTATTTAAGTTCATCTTGAAAATATACTGGTACACCAAAAATAGTTTTATGTTAACACGAAAATAATTGCTTGAAAATAGGACACAAAAAAAAAACTAATTCGAAAGGGAGGCTGAAACAATTTCCTGCTGAATTCTAGTAAACTAGAGGCCTTGTAATATAAACTAGGTGAAATGAACTACGTAAATAATCTTTATAAATTGACGGATTATTTGTTCGTAATATAATGCAATATGTTAACTACTTTGTAATTTCAGCGATACGACAACAAACATAAACTTAATATGCACTGTTAAGGGGCAGCCATAAATTACGTGACGTGTTTTTCCGGATTTCCCCCCCCCCCCCTCTAGTGAGACTTCGTGAGATCTGATCGGTAAGATCTGGTCCTTGAGACCCCCCCCCCCCACCCCCCCTTAGAAGAAATCGCCCTCGCAACTTTTTGAGACCCTTTTTTTACGTCTCACCCTTCCAAAGTCGGTTACACCCCCACTTTACGACGAAATACCCCCCCCCCCTTCCTAAAATCGGCTTTCGCGTAATTTCTAGACTTTTTTTTTTAGCTCTACAGTCCAACAACAATTTCCAAAACCTCGCGTGAGATTTCCGTTGACCCCCCTCGCCCTTGGTGAGATTTCACCGGAGTCGCCCCCCCCCCCTATTTCACCTCACTTAATTTATGGACGCCCCCTTACGTATTAAAGATTAGTCACCACAATCCGCGTATTAATTGACCCTGTGATCGAGAGAGAATAAGGATCTCAGTTACCGGCGAAAGCGGTGCGTTATACAACTGCGACATGGTGGACCCCAGTGCGTAGTCGTCGTTTTGCTAAATCGGATTTTAATTCATCGCTTGACAGCTGTGGTGAGTGGTTGCTTGAGTCTCACACTTTGAATTGAGAGTATGAAGTGATTGTATAAACCTCGCATGCGCCTCTGCTGGAAGTCAGTTATTTATGTCGTAGTTGCGCTTGGATTACGGCAACATAGCCTTGATTTGCTGTTTGATTTGTTTACCCTTTTCTGCTACATTCTATGAGAAAATTAGCTTTAAAATTACTTTAGATCGACTGAAAATCTGTTTAACTGACAAAAAGTGTTAAACAGTTTGGTCGAGGTAAAAGTTTTCAAGCGATTTGTTAAAGAAAGAAAGAAAGAAAAGAAAAGAC
>JARYHS010007490.1:0-25030 GCA_031002005.1 Vandiemenella viatica
TAATTCAGATCAAAAGCGATCGTCTGTGGTCCATGCTGACGTCACGGTTCTCAGAGTATTTCCGCTACTTGATGACTATTTTTCCTCCTAATACTGCCCTCTCTCCGCGAGTTGAAGTCCCGTGGGGTTAGGATATCAGCTCGTACCCCGTCTCAGCTGAAGAAGCAAAGCGAGTTTCACTGCCGGAGTCCCTCACTTGTGCTCTGCGTAGATGGCGGTGTGATTGAGCTCCTTGGAGCTGCTGCGAGCGGAGATCACCCCAGTTGACACTGATCAATACCCTCAGAGCTCCCCCAGAAATATCCACTACCCCGCTCATCCAGCAGGCAGCAGCGCGTTCTCGTCCTTGCGGGAGGAAGCGGCTTTTCGCCACCGGGAAGTCGGCCCGGTGCCCGCGACCAGGACTGCGTGGCCTCTGATAGAGCACCCGGCAGCCCTGCACTAGCGCAGGGCTCACCCGCACAGGAGCTCCCTCTCCTCCGGTGTTGGTCTTCCTTCAGGAAGCTTTCTCTTCTTCGCGTCTTCATTGCTCCGACTAGATGCGCTGCTGTCTTCGCCCACAGGCTCCCGTCGCAAAGCTGTTGAGTGCTCCGACGATATCTTGGTTGAAGTTGATGTTGACTGCATCTTGCAACAGTATTCGCAGGTCGTGATAGACGGGGCACTCTTGAAGGGTGTGATCGACTTCTATCCTCCCGTCGGCTCCAGTCCTCTCCTCTGCAGTGTCCCTCCCAGTCCGTGACCTGTCGTGAGGAAAGTGTATGAGAGGTTACCAGTAGGTGTCCACTGGAACATCTCTCTACCGTTGGGGCTGCTTTCCCATCTTTGTTGGCAGTCCGCGAGTAGCTGAGCGGATATTCTTATTTTTTCTGTTTTGATCCATATTCTGAATGCTGCGGATCCCCGCAGCGGATTTGTTTCTTGATCTTGATGGCCCCTTATGTCTGCTTCGAGTCTGCTTCGAGTTCAGTGCTGCGTTAACTGCTTCCAGGTCCATTGGTAAGCGACCTGCAGCGCTTCGTGTATGGCCTCAGCACTCCTCTTGAAGAGTACCTGGCCCGCCTTGTGCCCCACACTGAGCACAGTACGTGAGGATGGGGATGCAGACTGCCTTGTGCATTGTTGTGACAGTCCCTCCGTGTTACTCTTAGCATGTTGGATGCCGCTGTCCTGAGTTTGTCTTGTGTGTATTCAAGGTGTTGACTGAAGGACCACTTGCTGTCAAGTTTAACCTCCAGATACACCACATTCTCAACGAAGCGAATTCGTTTGCCATCCAGCATAGTCCTTGCAGCTCTGCCTCTATTAGGTTTTCCCTTTGGAAACATGGCCTGGGTTTTGGGAGCGGGGATCGCCATCTTGTCCTTCTTGGAGCCTTGTGTCCCCCCCCCCCCTCGTGACACCTCTCTCCATGGAGACCGCGTTTTGCTCTACTAGTATTATCCTCCCTTCACAGTAGCTTTTGAGGTAGTTACTGCAGGTCGCTAGCCTGAGGCGCCGCATGATGCTAGGTCACCATAGCCCGTCGAAGGACCGGACTATGTCGATAAAAATTCCGACACAGTAGTTGTATTTTCCATTAGCAACGTCATACAGTTTTCGGATGGCGTCCTCTGTCCCTAAATTTTTCTTAAAGCCACGCCTGTAAGAACAGCTATAGTGATAGCGTAATACAACTAGGATATAAAATGAAATACATGTTTCCATGTTAGTTCTAACCTCGTAGTAACCGGTATGCAATGGTTAAAATTACAAAAACATTAGCTTCGTATCAGCGAATAGTCAAATTTTCAGCCGCAAATACAGAAGTTGTCACAATTACTTTATGTTCAAATACAGATCAGATGTGCAACATACAAAAGTACTTATTATATAGTAAGAAAGTCGTACTTAATACGCAACATTATACTCAAATTATGGAAATGCTTTCTCAAAACAAATGTAAATTTTAGGGAATACGTAAAAGTGGATGTATTTACTTATGAATGAAAAGGGTTACAGAAAAAAAAGAGCAAACAGCTCAATACAGCCGATAGAGACCGAGTCACGCGTTTTCGCTTAGTTGTGACGCGGGATCCCGCCCTGCTGGTTAGGACTGATGGTGGCCCTTGCTGGGAGCTGTGGCGGGACCCCGCGTGCCCTCGGAAGCCCTTAACGCAATTTGAGCGCCGCCCGCTTAGCAGGGCGCCCGCTAACCGTGTTTGCCGGGTTTTTGCCATCCAGATTGACAATTACGCCGCCATTATTCGGGTTATTGGTCACATCCAGCCGCGCCGCGCGCGCGCGCCGCTTCGTTAGGCGCTCTTCACCGCGCGGGTGTGACGCGCATTCGCCGCACACTCCCAGCCCGGCGCACCTGACGCGGCCGTCGACGCGCCCTGCATCTACACCAACATTAAATCTCACAAGGAAATCTTATTTGACATCGGAAAGGACAAGTTGAATAATAACTCGAATAGACTACCTTGTCTCGAGGAATATCTCTACGTTCCGTTGTTGGGATGTGTTTTTTTTAATATTTTTTTAAATGCTACATTGGTAGCTCATACTTTCTCTCGCAGTCAGATTGTATTAGATCTACACTAGTATATTATAAATGCGAATAATGACGACTAAATGGCTATACCGATATTGATGGAATTTAACAAGGAAATGATTTTCATCTTTGGGAAGGACTCAGGATACTTTTTTCCCAATATATAAAAGCTTTTGTTATGAAATTTTGATAACTTTTCGAATGGTGGCCTGATGCTTGCGTCAGTCCGTAATGTTATATCGGTAGCTCGGGCTGTGCTCCTCGCGCAGTCTCTTAGTGCCTAAATGTTTCTGGCATCATTACATTTTTTCTCCTTTTTTTTTTTTACTTTACAGACCTAAGTTGTAGCTGTAGCAGATCACGAGCAGGTAAATTATTAGAACCCAAGAATCTGATACTCATGCTGAAAAAAGAAAACCATGCTGTAATAAAACTGCCCTTAGTTAAACACCCCCAACTCCCCGAACCTTAGTCTTTTTTCTATTTTTAAACATATTGCAAATTTATTCTCTTCATGAGAGAGGTCCGATGGTAGAATGTCACGGTAACACCTTCGCCATCATATTATGCACACTGGATGTGCAAATCTTACGTTAGTGACAGCTTTCTATAACCGATTATAGCAATGAAATTCTTAGTCCACTCGTCCGTAGTGACGGGTAAGAGCTAGGCGGAGCTGGGGGTGGAGGGTGGAGGGTGCATCCCAGCCCAGCAAGCCGCCAGTGGATCGATAGACACACACTCACAAACAACATATGTCTGTGCGCACTGTACTAGTGGAAAATAAAACTAAATATCGCCGCTACTAATTGCTATAGAGTTTTTGCCCTGAAGGCAATTTATCTACGCACGTATTCTTCTTCTTCTCGTGTCGATGACGGCATCAAATATGAGGTATTTTTTCCGCCAATGCGATTGGAGGTCAAATTGGGATACATTCTTTCCGATTTGTGAACAACAGCTGTCCCATGGTTTCTCTCTCCCCGCACGAACACGTTCTCCCAGGTATCCCCATGAAGCAAGAGTATCTTTCGAACGGCCAACTCCAACTGGAAGCCTATTTAGCGACTTCCGTACGGACCATTGTTGTTCCGACCTGATCCACTCGATGTCATGTACCCTCTTCTCCCAAGCCAATGTTTTTCCATTGCTCCAATTAGTGACTTTGAAGTCCGCAGGAAGCTTCATCTGTCGATGGCGCTGGTGTATAGCCATGTACAGTGTGTTGGGTGCCTTCGTTCACTCTGAGCCTTGCCGCGCTGGTGGTAACTGCCCGGCGCATGTCTCCAGGGGCGATGCCAGCTAGTATCTCGACAGGCGATGGTCTGAGGCAACCTGTGATGGGCCGCCATGTTCTGTAGAGCGCAACGTCTACTGTCTTAGCACGACTTGATTTTTCCACACAGGACATGCATACTGTGCTGAAGAGTAGCACAGTGCTAAGACAGAGGGTTGGGTTAGCTCCCCAGCTAGAGCCAGTCAGCTTGCTTGAGATACTGTTGCGTGATGATACTTCCATCTTGCCGTTGCGGCAGTGGCTTTTAGAAGTGAGACCTCTGTCGAGAGTTACGCGGAGGTAGTTTGGGTTCACACTGTGCCGCAGAGTCGAGCCGTTCCAGGTCGCATTCAGCTTTCGCTCAGCGCAAGTGAAACGTGCAAACTTCTTTTCTTTGGGGGGGGGGGGGTTTGGCTTGAGGTCCTTGTGCTTGTAGTAAGTTCCAAGAGATTCAAGAGCTGTTATGAGTTTATCGTCGACGGCTTCAAAAGTCACATGTTGACAGACAGCTAGGGCAAGATCATCAGTGTAGATAAAGGACTTGCAATGGCTGTCCAGAGGTTGATTATTGGTGTAGATTTTAAATAAAGCTGAGGCAAGAGCATTGCGTTGAGGAAATCCATTTCTCGGTTTTGCGTGGACGGAGTTTTGAATTCTGAAAGCTGACGAAGAATTGGCAATCGCTGAGAAGTTCGTAGACTGTTTTTGTGAAACCGAAATCCCGCGTCATGTTGTATACTTTAGGAAGGAGTTTTTTCCTAAAGTATATATCGCACGTAGTTACTAAGTGCTATATTAGAATCATCGTTCTCTTTTCCTATTACTACTAAGTATTTTCCCAAAACCCACGAAAGTCTGATCTGACACACCCAGCTGTCTTTTCCCTCTGTTTTGTCTCTCACTGATTCGTGACTTCATCGATCGTATTTGAGGCCCATTGCATCCCACCACTGCGGCACTAGTTGCCTCATTACTGTCTCCAACAAACAGAACTTACTAACGTGTTATGCCTCGTCGATGTCAAGGGCTGTAGAGGCGGGAATAGATCGGAGACGCGAAATAATATGGCCACGTCGTGTAGAGTGACTTCGAGAAGACATAGATAGGTTTTTTTTGCTTATAGCTTTACGCCCCGTCTGCGTCGAAGTCATTAGAGGCAGTAAAGGAGCGGGAAGAAATTCTGCCATGTCATTCTGAAGGAGCCATCCTGGAATTCGCCTGGAGTGATTTGGGAAACCATGGAGAAACGAAAATCTGGTTTCCCGGATGGAGATTCGAACCCGGGTCCTCCCGAATGCGAGGCCAGAGGCTTAACCACTCACCCACGAGACCCAACAAACTGGCAGATCTGACAACGTGCTGTCCTCAGCTGAGGGTATCAGGATCTGTAATGGACTGATGTTATGCCTCCGACAGCAATTCAACTCCCGCCGAATAATTATGAAAACCCCCTATTCTCCAGTCTGCGTAAGGATCAGGCACTTGGCTGAGATGTTTAGCCTGTGTTCTAGCGACTCTGTTCCTCTCACTTGTCACATGGACAAGCTGCTGCTGTGCCATCAGACCACCTCCTGTGGTTCATGACGCTCAGTGTTGATCTATCATGAACATGAAAGATTTCCTTATACTGGTCCATACTCTACAGCTAGTAGACTAACGCGTGCATCTCTACCGGAGATGGAAGTGAAGAGGTTTAGGTGAAATGCTTAAGCCGGACTATATAGAGGTATAAAGAGAAAGGAGGAGAAATTAACAATAGCGCGGCAGACTCGTCTGTGACGAGAAGCAATAATCAGAAATCAGATTTAAACTTCTGATCTTGTTAACAAAATGAACGGTACGCTGAAGCATGCATACCACCTAACTCGCGTTCTCTTTGTCATTCAATGTGCTGAGACAGTGTAGTATCTCGACTCCGTGTTATTGGAGAGGCTTTCGTTTCCTCAGTTTCTTATGAGGAACATGCTAGAAGAGTTTCAGAATCTGCTTGATGAAGATGTAGTACTTACGTTGTGAGAAAGAATAAAGAGACAAATCAGATCAAAACCTGTGAAGACTTTGATCACGTGGGCAGCGTTATTTGATGGTGGAACGTGTGATCGGAAGATTTGACGGATAATGAGACACTGAATTTTCAAAACCCGGATCCTCTATTTCGAACTAGAGCGACAGATACGGGATAAAGGCAAAAGTCCACAGTCGACGAGAAATTAGGAAGCTTGGAACAAGAGAACATTGCGAATGCAAATGACAGGATATGAATAAGTAACGAAAATGAGGAGGTGTCGGTTGAAAACTGAAGACGACTGCTTGTGTGGTTGGAGAGCACACACGATGGAAAGTGAAGAACTGCTCATGAGAGGCTGCGATGTAGATGAAGGGGAATAAAACAAGGAGCGGGGTCACAGACTAACATCTGCTACGCGGAGAGAGAAATCTGATATATCATTAGAAAACCAGATCAAACAGCCGCAGGGTGATCTAGAGAGGATAACTAGCTGGGTGAGTCAACATGGGACGAAGATAAATACAAAGAAGACTCAGCTTATTAGGCACGCAGATAAAAAGCTAAAGGTTGATTACGATTATTGGTTGTGGAAAGAATTGCTTATTGAAGACTTGAAATGTAAATACCTCGGCATAATATTTGGCAGCAGACTCAACTGGGCGGGACACATTGGACAGGTGGTAGGGAAAGGGCTCACAATCCTTCACCTGTTGGAAAGAGTGATGAGGGGATCCACTAGGAAAGTAAGGGAATCGGGGTACAAAACTCTGGTCAGACCACTGCTGGAATATGGTGATGTAAGAATTAAGTTTTCCCGGAGTATGGATCAAATGAATTTTTCACGGTTTTTCTGCCGGTTCATTTCTTTATTCAACAACGTTTCTGCGTCAACCTCCGTTGCCTTCATGAGGTAAGCTGTCATCGAGCTGTTTCGTATGGGATCCTCATTTTGGGTATCAAATAGAGGAGTTGGAGGGGGTGCAGAGGAGGGCTGCTAGAGTTGTCTCTGGAAATCACCGCAGAACACAACCGGTAACTAATATGATGAAGGATCTGGAGTGGTATTATTTGGAGTATAGTCATGGGGGTGACGTGAGCTATGCTTGGCGTGCAGTCGGGGGTGCGCTAACCTCGTTGCGCCGCCACATATGCCGCGATCGACTTTTTGTCTGCCTCGGCGCGTGTGTGCCGCGCCATTCATTCCCCCGCTATTCACATCTTAAATCGATAATTACATTTTTTTTTCTATTAGCTTTGGGCTAATCTCGCCACGCACATAGGGGTAGTGAACTATGTTTTTATTTTATTTTTTATTGTAACTTCATATTAAACTTTTCGTTTTTCCGACATATTTGTATGTTGTATTGATCACTTTTGTGCCTGGATACGATGGATTAGTCATCAGAGATGTTATATCTAAAATTTTGTAGTGATTTTTCTATAGACTCTTTTCTGATCTCTCTGTATTGTTCGCATGTGATAATGTGGTGGTGTATATATCTCTTCCACTGCATCACACCCGACTCCACGATGTTCATGATGTACTTGTTGTCGTTTTCGAGGGCGTGTCTGATGATCAAGGTTATCTTTTTCCTGCTCAGATCTTTTGATTCATACCATGCTTCTTTTCGATATTATTACGTAGTGTCCGACGCCATATTCCTTTTGCGCCTTTGTTGTTCTGCCATTAGTTTTCCCACTCGTTCCTAATCAGGTTGGATGCGAGTTGTCTAAGGTCTGTGCAGGGAACAGCAGAGTCCACCCTCCCTGTGGCCGCTGGTTGCTCTTTTGCTGCCCTGTCAGCCCTTTCGTTGCCATGTAATCCCGTAATTCCCATTGTAGCCTTACATATAAGTCTCTTGCTGTCAATTTAGCTATCTCTCTAATTACTTGGTACGCAATGTAATTTTTGCCGTTGCCCTTGTGATTCCCCAAGATTGCATACAGCAGAACAGATTAGTGAATTTCTTAAATCTATCTTCTGAAGATACTGTATCCCTCTTAGGATAGCAAATAATTCTGCCGAGAAACTGGAAAATTGTTCCGGTAAGCGGAATGCTCCGACGATTTCACCACCGGGTCGCCGCTACACGAGCCTCCTCCCCCGCCTCTCCATCTGGTATTGATTGTTTCCATCGTCTTTTGTTGTGCTTCTTCCGGAGTGCAGAGTTTCCTCTGTGGCAGATTTAGAGCGATGGTTGGGTGAACACGAGCGGATACGGCCACCTTTTGCCAGGCTCCGCCTGAGAATATAGGTCGTTCATTTCTGTTGTATAGATGCTCCACTGGTGTGTTAACTGCCTGTGGATTACCAGTCTTGGCATCTTGTGAAGGTCTGAGGTTTTTCTTTGAGTATCTTGTGCTAAAATCTGTATTTTCTTTAAAAGAATGTCTTCTTTTTTGGAGCATACCTATAGCCAAAATCTAGTCCGTGTCTTCTTTCTACGTAGATCTAGGGGAGGAGTTAGTGTTTCCGCTTCAATGGGAGTGATCTTAATAATTGGACCTATTATGCTTAGTGCCGCTGTGTGTACGGTGTCAAGTCCCTTCAGTAGGGTTCTGCATGCGTTGTCGTAAAGAAAACCCCCGTAGTCGAGTCAGCTCCTCACAATACTGAAGTATATGTTGCGCAATAGCCGAGGATCAGCTCCCAACTCAAGGGCTTTCAGCACATTTATTCGCAGTAGGGAGCAAGCCCTCGCCTCTGTGATGTGTTTTCGCCATATCCCGAGGAACTTTACCTCTTTAGCCAGGTCTACAACTACGCCATTTACAGTTAGTTTCTTGATAGTGACTGCGAGTGCAGATGTTCAAGCCCTCTCTGTCTGAGCTTTTCTAGGATTGATCTCGCTGTGTATTCTAGGATCAGTCTAGCTTTTTATTTGTCTGGATGTGAGACATATATGACGAAGTTGTCAGCATACTGCAGGAAGGTCGCCATCACCTTGGTCGTGTAGATGTTGTAGAGGGTCGGGCTCTTTAAATCGAGACCTGGCGAAGTCGGAAGCGAGTGTGGCAGGTCGGCTGCCAGCGGGAACTCTCGTTCGAGTCCATGCCGCGTTGCTTGGGATGGTAATTTTGCAGACTTGGTCTCGCAGTTAAGTTGACCCTGGACACCGCTACGTGCGGCTTCTTCCCCTTGACGACGCCTTGTTCGCGGATGGATCGTTACGTTACCACCTCCTCCCCTGGGATGCCGCTCTGCTGTCTTCATTCCGTTTCCGTGCCCTTCCATTCCCCGTCTTTCTTCAGCTCCATTTCGAGCTTCATGTTCCTTGTTGTGTGTGTATACCCAGTGTTTCCCCGCTGATGCAGGAAGTGAGCTGAACCCCGCCACACGGCCCAGCGAGCTACGCGAGAACTGACGTCCTCGTCTCGCAGTTAGGCGGATGTCGGTTCGAATCCCGTCCGGGCAGCCAGATTTGGGTTTTCCATGGTTTCCCCAAATCAATCCAGGGATGCTTCCTTCAAAAGTCCGTGGCTGAATTCCTTCCCGTTCCTTGCCTCCAGTCCTTTCTCGTATCTCATGACCTCGACGTCAACTGGGCGTAAAACCAGAGAGCTCGTCGTGCTCGACTTTTAATTTGTCAGTTTGCACTTTCGCCTGCTCCGACATGTCCCTCACAGCACTTATTTCACTAGTGATGGTCATCTGCATATCAGAAATTTTTCCGTCCATCTCCACACGTACATCAGAGATCGACCGATCTAATTTTTCGCTTAAAGCGTCTTGGTTGTCAGCAATTCTTTTGACTTCCGCCTTTACAGAACCTAGTTCGGCGTTAGTGTAGCTAATCTGCGCTGAAATTTGCGCAAGAAGCTTCACTATGTCAGAATTTGTGATCGCCGAATTAGTTTCGATTGAAACCGAATTATTCTGTTCTTTGTGCAAAATATTTTCAAGACAAGCGGATGTTTCCGGCACTTTCGGAATTGCACTCTCGCATCCCGTGTCGACCATACGATTTTCAACCAACATAATATTATTACCAACAGTATTAGCATTTTGTTCAACATCAAATTCTTTCGACTCCATAGTGTCGCCGTTTTCGCAACTTTTAAACAAATTAAAGACTTCCCCGTTATTCAATTGTTTCCCCGGTCTCAGTTTCATAAGCCAGTCTCGGCCAAACGATAATCTAAACTGTAGGTCAAGGGCAAATTTAACGAAGCAGTTAACTATGAAGCCTAATAATTTAAATTTACATATCATTCGCTTCTGCAAAATACTAGACTCACAGTTAATTGATTCACTGATCATTATTACCGTGTATTTTATAAACACTTGGCAACGCCGGATAGAACATCGATAAATATATTACATAATACTCCAGACATTTAAATTAAACACATATAATAAGTCTGCCTCTCTGCATCTGTGATAGATTATGACATTAGATGAAATGCATTTAAAAAGACAAAACAAAAAAACATATGTACTGCATCCATCCTCCGCTCCATGTGCTGAAACGAAAAAAAAAAAAGTGCACAGGTAATCATAAAACTATTGACAACCTCCGCAAGTCAAACCAAGATTTAGTGTGGGCATTCATTTAATTAAACAAATTGCCAATGAAAAACCACGGTGGGGAAAGCCATTTATGTAGTGTACCCGGTTTAAGGATTGCCACCAGTTGCTATTACTCTCTATCATTAAGTTTTATTTTATGTATATATAATATCTTGTTCGGTTTCAAATGGGCGCCATGGAAGGAGTCCTTCCAGAATTTTCAATAAACAATTATAAATGCAATTACTTGTTTTATTATAAAGAAAATTGAATTAATTTATCTACTGACACATTTATTGTTATCAATATGAAAAGGTGATTGCATTGAATAACAAATGTAACAAGAATTAAATCAATATAATAAATTGATTAAATGAACAATTAAATTATAAAACACAAACAAAGTCCGACTAAGTCAAAATCAGAGAGCACAAGTTCCTACAAGTTTTCGTTTTCGGGTACATGCGCCACACTTTGCCTCGGTTTGTTCAGGCGGAATAAAATGTTGTATTTACCATCCAGCTGACGTTTATGTTGAAGTCGGCGCTGCCCGGATCTTCTAGAATTTCTGCGCGCAACACACACAGAACAAAATTTTATCGTCGCACTTGTTTAACACTGGAAGCACATTCGATTACTATTCTTTCGAACGGCGTCTTACTGGTCAGCTGCAGTCTTCTCCTCAAAACGAGGGTTTCACCATGAAACAAAAAAAAAAAAAACAAATCTAGTCTGAACTTATTATCAATTAATGGATTTATCCTCCATGCAAGCAGACACACACACTCCTCTGCACTTCACTCTCCGCTCGCACAGGGCGGACTGTCCACTCAAGGAATGCGGTCCACTTATCCCCTTGCCATCTCCAAACACCTGCACTACACTACAAAGGGTGCCGCGGTGGTTGTACTGCGAAATAGTCTCCACTGCTCGCAACGACCAACGCTTCAATCTAAACATAAAAATCGTGTGATCGATATACTCACGGAGCAAAACTAGGCAGGGCCAAAATAATAGCAGACTTCCATTAGATTTGTCTGTGAAATTATCACAATCTTAACTGTGGAAGTAGCCGGCGGAATTCATCATACCTTATTACAGCAGTTCCCAGTCTTATTGCCAACGAAAACCTAATTCATCATACTTTTTTTGGCGGTTCCCCATTTTTATAACAACAAAAATGATTCTACCGTGTAGTTTTCATGTTTGATTTGAAAAAAAAGAATAGGTTTTAAATGAAAAATAATAATTATTAGTATTGTAAAACATTTATCGTACAAGATAATACAACGTAACTATGTGAAAAATGAGATTTTTTCACATATTTACCTACAGTAGTATAGTACTAGAATTAGGCTTAATGTCTGGAGCTTCATCCAGACTGTTCGTGTTCTTGTTTTTGGAGTGAGCTGAAAAACCAGTGTCGCGTCGGTAAGTCGTCACAGACGGAAGCAGAACCACGACAGCCAGCTCACGGCGCGGTTATTACTCCTTCAACAAACATTTTTTTCTAATTCTCGGACGGAACCCGAGGGTTTCGCGAACCACCTTTAAGGAACCGCTGCCTTATCACCTGACTCTGTGGACCGCTGATTGTGCAGCCCTGTACTGGGCGGCTCCACTCTGTCGCCCGAGCGCACGAGAGGCTGACACACTACACCGAGTCAGCACTGTCAGCACTGTCAGCACTGTCAGCACTGTCAGCACTGTCAGCACTGTCAGCACTGTCAGCGCTGTCAGCGCGGTGGGACTGTCTCAGGACTTGGTAGTGTGTGTGGTGACAGGAATAGTATCCACTATGCACTCTGCACACCCGCTGCAACCAGACAGCCCTGTGTGGTACATCGGATCAGATCAGCGAGTGGATACGCGATTTCCAAACTGGTCGGTCGCAGTATGTCGTCGTTGACGGGGAAACCTCTTCTAAGCTAAATGTTACTTCGCGCGTTCCTCAGGGAAGTGTAATAGGACCACTTATTTTCATAATTTTTATAAACGATCTTGATGACAACATCAATTGCTCATTGCGATTGTTTGCTAATGATTGGGAGGGAGAAATTTCCTTTAATTTGTTTGATAAAACCTTTTAAGAATTCTGGGTTAAAACCAAAAACGACAAACGATAGCCGCCTCGCTGCTGTTCAAAACGAACCATTATCTTGTAAAACTTCATCCATTACACATTAAATAAATCTTCTCTCGTTTTTCAAATACTGAATATTTATTACACACTTAGCATTAAAATTCATACAAAGTTAAAATATTTAATCAAACGATCCTGAAGTCAACATTCTCTATTACGACCAGAAAACCAAAAAATAGATACAGTCAGCCACGTTCATTGCATAACCCTTTGTCTTACAGGTCAGCCAACTTAACCATATAATGTTCTTATACCGAAACCGTTCCACCATATTATTTTACTATTATTTATAAAATTCATTTCATAATTCGCTATCTCTGTCGTTTTTATCTCACATCATGCACTTATTTCGGAATGGTGCCATAAATAGCAGCTTACACTTAACTGCAAAAAGTGCAAGGCAACGAAAATAAGTAATAAAAAGACTCCGTTTGGTCACGAGTACAAAGTTAACAATTCAGTTACTGACACGGTTGATTCCCTGAAGTATCTGGGCGTAATAGTACCAAGCAACATGAAATGTGACTTGCACATAACTTCCGTCGTAGGCAAAGCTAATTCTAAATTACGATTCATAGGTCGTATTTTGAGAAGTTGTAATTCTAATACAAATGAAATAGCGTACAAAACACTAGTGCGTCCGCATTTGGATTACTGTTGTGGAGTTTGGGATCCGTATCTCAAGGGATTGATTGACACGTTAGAGAAAGTACAGAGGAGAGCCGCTCGATTCGTGACTGCTACTTACAGTCCTTACGAAAGTGTCACAGAATTGATACTTGGGGTGGGCTGGGATTGTTTGGCAGACAGAAGACGTCCTTTTCGTTTGAATCTGTTGGAGAATATGCAACATTCTTTAATTTACGAGTGCAATGAAATACTTCTTCTGGCAACCTATTTAGGTCGCAATGACAGGAGAGATAATATTTGGGAAATAAGATGCCGTACTGAAGCTTTTATGTATACTTTCTTTCCTCGTTCTGTTCGGGATTGGAACGCACATGATTAGGATTGGTGCTTAGCACCCTCTGCCACGCACAATGTTTGTGACTTGCAGCGTATGGTTGTAGATGTAGATAAAGTGTGGAGCACTTTGCGCCGCTGGCTCATTAGCGCAGTTTGGAGCGTTCCCACGCGATGGCGCTGCGATACGGCAGGTTCCTGCACTCTCCAACACGCTGCCAGCACAGCGCGACGCGACATTATCAAACTCTCGCGATTGCTTTGTCCTAACAGGCCGCCCAGCATGTCGATTTCAGTTGAGATCGAAACTACAGATTGTGCACTATCGATTAACACGGGTTGCGCGCAGATCGACTGATAGAATCGTTCGTAATGGAATGCAGCCGCGCGTGGCGTTGCAGTCGGTACACAGCTGGCATGTATCCCATGGTGCATATCGTGTTGCAGGCTGCCGGACCAAAGCCTGAATTTGGGTTTACCAGTGGTGCTCGCTGGTGTAATCAGTATAAAGACCTGCTAGGTGTCTGATAAACCTCAGAGCATGGAGACAAAGTTAAGACTTTTTACAGCACCGTGTGATAGGTTTTGAAATTATTTTCTTTCTTCTTTCAACAACAACAACCCTTCTCACCTTATTGGTATTGTTCCCTCTTCTTTGTAATTCTAGTCTACATTCTTTCCTTCTCTATCAGTTTATCAGTTCAACCTTTTATTGACTCCTCCTTGTATCGATTATTTATGAATGCCCAAACAATTTTTGTTAATACCGTCTTCTTTCCTCTCCATTGTTTCATAAGTAATTCGATTTGAGAAATTGTCCACCCTCGATTATCTGTAGTTTTTATCGTTTTGTGCATAGTGTTACTACTTTTTTCTCATAATATCCAGCTATTAAATTTTGTAGCGAAATTAAATTAACGCCAGAATCGATTGTTTTGTTTACTCACATATCCACGACTGATGACGGAATAGAACAGGAAGAATTAATCGAGTGAGCAAACTTTTGACTGGGAGTGCCACCTCCTACAGTATCCCCTCGGCTCTTCCCTTTCATGTATGTACACACTAGGGACGATGCCGGCTTCGCTTTAATTTGCTCACTACTAATCTCGAGAGCTACTTCTTCTATTTCCTTCTCCCGCACCTTCGTCATCTTGGTTGTACCTCAGCCACGTGAGCTGGTGTTTTAAGTCCCCTGGCTCACGCTCTCACTGTCTTTGTAGCGTTTGCACAGCAGTATTAGAGAGGAGTGGCGGTACATACTGGAGCTTCCAGCCGCGTCGTATAGTCAGGTTCCAGGGAGCCTCGCCCAGGTTCACAGACTACGCACTCCCAGAAATCCTGTGCGTGGTCCAAAATTCCGGTTTGTTCAAATCTAGACGCATGGCCATCTTGGATACCGTGCTCAGCCGGTGGGTTTGTGCCACATATGTGTGCACACTGCACGTACGATCTGCCGCCATAATCCACCGAATCCTCACCAGACCTATTTAGTCGAATACAAACTTGTTTTACATAATATGTAAACTGATACACAATAAAATCGAAATAATTTATATAAATACTGCTTTACCATCACTTATTACAAATCCCATATTTATTCGATAATCATGTGTTACATCTTTGTGCCACAAGTGATAAACTGCTAATTAATTCTGAAACAAGTTTGCTATTGCTGCGTGCTTCGCCCTGAACTACTTGTTCGCTGTTTCTGGACGGGTAGGTTGGTACCAGGTGCTCAGTGTTTGCTTCGTTCGCGCAAAAAGTGACCAACGGCAGACTTCTTGAGATGAAAGACCGGGCTAGGAGGCGCGGTGTTCCCATCTCACCGACCAACAGCAGCAACAGCACAATGGCAAGAAAGACAGATGTTAGCGGCGTTCAGTGTTTGGAATAGAACCTGTAAGTCATTTAATATCCTCATTAGTGCATACCCAGCTGTCAACTACACTGTGCAATTTTTAAATTCTGTCACTGATTCTGGACTATCCGGTCGGTAATGACACTGAACATTGGCGTAGCTCTATCGCCTTTGAGGAATCTCAATCGTCCAAATCTATGTCAATGAACAGTGTTGACAGCGCTTGGCTGTGACCAGCCTAGTCCGCAGTGGCTGCGTGTTCAGCCGCCCTCGTAACACCAAAACCAAAGGCTCTCTCCTTGAATTGAATCGATGAGCTGAAAAGGAAAACATTCCTCATTTTGGTCGTTTTGAACTGAGATAGCCATCTTGTCTGTTAACCCTGTCCCCCTGTATTGACATACACAGAAGAAAATTCGCTGGCTTCTAATGGGTTAAACGCAGCTGTTAAGCTTTGAGAGATATTCAGAAAGAAAACATTCTAGGAATGTTTTCGTCCTTGCTCTAATTTTTCTGTTAGTTCTGACTTTATTTGGCAGATTACACTTCTCCCAAAGTTTCCCATTACACGTCTTCACTTGTAATGTACCTGTAGTATGGTTTCACATGTAAGACAATGTTTGAACTATTCTTGAAGAAGTATTAAGACCTGAAAAATAAATTAAAATACGAATATTAATTGAGGGACTTAAAAAAAAAATTAAACTGTCGATTTGGCGGTCCGCAAGTGGACATGTGCCCGCAATGGGAGGAACTGAATTAAATCCCGAGTACCTCTTACTTCCTCCCGAGTACCTCTTACTTCCTCCGGAGTACCACTGCAAGCAAGAGCTCAGCCTCATACCTGGGTTAATAAATTAATAAATGCGACAATCGGAGTCCAGTGTTACACACACACACACACAAGCACCCTCACGTACCCCTGTAGGTCTGCCTACCACTGTTGTGGAACCACTCGCGCACACTTAATGTTGCTGCCAGAAGGGTTGCAGCTACAGAACTATCGTTTATAAACCCAGACACTTTATGTGGGATTGAATGTAGTAACCACAGTGTGTAAAGACAAAAACAACGAAGCAGGAATAGTACAGATGCAAAACCAACATGTGGAAACGTTTTGTTTGAAGAAATTATGGTACATAGTGTTTTGTGTCCACAACCGTGCAGATGTTAAATCTGTGTTTCATTCTTACCACGAGTGAAGTGGTAAGAAAAAAAGAGCACCTCTAGCTTTCTCTGTGATTATGTAAACACCTGCATTCCAGCTGAAGTGAATACTCTATATGTGTTCAGTGATACCTGCAGAATCTAAAATCAGAGCCACGCCGTTTCTTTCGCGTCTCGCCACGAAAAACTCGACAGTGCTACAACTGTCTAACCTGCGACACAGATTTTGCCGTCGCCATGATCGAATATACACAGCTTTACAGTGTGACAGCCTCATGCAAAGTGCAAAGAGAAAAGATCACGGTTTGAAGTGAGCTCCGTCCAAACTCTGGTCCTCAGTACCCAAGAAGTACACAGAGGGTCTGCAGCGTCGAGCAGTCAGCACGGGAGAGAGCAGAGAGGATGTGTTCAAGCAGTCAGATTCGTAAATGGATCGAGCAGTGATATTTTTCAAATTTTACAAAGGTCGTCGGCCTAATGCTACCAGCAGCCTCGCCTACCACCATAAAGTTCCCATTCACCAGAAAAAAATAGCGGATGTGACTAAGATAGTGCACTGTGTTCCACATAGCATAAAGAATTACACTTCAGCGTATTGTGATGTCGCGGGAAGTGACGCAGGAGAGCTTGACCTAATCCTTGACCAGAGCGAGACACTACTCAAACTCAGTCATCATATATCAAGATGGGGCCTCGCGTAGTAAACACACAGATCACCTGGTGTATATGACATCACTGTGACGTATTCGGTCTGCGCGTACCAACACTGTAACAGCTATAGATGTGATCTGAAAATTGTATACTGCAATATCGTGCTTTATGGTTACGTTACACTTTGGTCCAGGCTGCATTACGACCGAAAAGCATATTTATAAAATATGATTTCGTCAATCATCGTTTGAGTTTACGTCGTAATGCAGCCTGGACCATACGTCACAATGTCGTCATATATACCACGTGATCTATGTGTTTACTACGCGAGGCCCCATCTTGGTATTACCCATTTTTTCTTTGTTTGTTGTTTATATCTGTATTATGATTTCTGCACTTTGTCTAGTTTTCACTTAACAAGTATCTCTGAATGTAATTCTGTTATAACTTTTTTAATGTTTGCTTGCAATAAATATAAATTAACTGAAATATTTAAAAATGATACTTCTGTCAACTATCAAAGAGATGTGAAAGGAAAATATTCCTTGAATTTGGACGGTGATTATGAGGTCATGGAGAATAATACATTATAGAGAACAGGTTGGAAATACTAACCTTAATTAGTACTACAAGCCACTGATTTTCTATCTCGCAAATGCGTTTTGCCTTATATAATTTTCTGTTTTTTCGTTTCTGAAAAACTGAGTCGCATGGAATGTTTTCCTTCTACACCAATTCCTCAAACGAAATTATTATTCGCCACAAATATAAGCTTGCCAAAATACCACGTGCCATTACAATGAGGAGTACAGATACTTATATGTTCGACGGATATGCAACCACGTAATGGTTTTCTTGACACCACATTGCGTTTGGTGTTACATGGGTCTCTTTGGATAACATCCCTGGAATGGAGCGGCAAGTTCAGCAATTTTGTAACCTAAGCCTTGTCTGCCGCTTACTGCTAAGCTGCAGAAATTACGCTGGAGCTGAAGTGGACAATTAGGCGGTGAGAGCGTAACGGAGTGGAGTTAGCGGGTATTATGTTATTACACAGCGAGCGGCTCACTATGCCAGCACCTGTCACTACACCCCACACACACTGTGAGCGAACACTCGTGTTTTACTTAACAAAGTGTTTTTTTTTTTTTTTCAAACAACTGTATTATCCCCTTCAAAGTAGTTCCCTTGGGCAGCTATACACCGGCGGAGTCGTTGTTTCCACTCTTGGTAGCAGCGCTGGAAGGCTTCAACTGGTAGGGCTGCTAACTGGTCGGTCACAGTCTTTAGAACGTTCTCCAGAGTTCCAAAATGACACGGAAAAAGGGAAAAGTCACAAGGACTTACATCAGGTGAATAGGGAGGTTGAGGAACAACAGGAATGCGTTTTGAGGTCAAAGATTCACTGATGGAACAAGCCGTGTGACACGGGGCATTGTCATGATGAAGCATCCACTTGTCTGCAATGTCTGGTCTCACACGAATCACTCTTTCCCTGAGCCTTTCAAGGACACCTTTGTAAAACACTTGGTTTGCATTTCGTCCTGGAGGAACAAATTATTTATACACGATACCCCTACTGTCAAAAAAGCAAATCAGCATTGTTTTGAATCGCTCGTTCGACATGACGGAGTGCGCCACTCTTCGCTTTGTTTCAGGATCGTACCCAAATAAACATTCACCTTCGTCATTGTCAATCCTCTCAAGAACATCAGCGCGCACGTTTCTTCGATTGTTCTTGTGTTCAGTTGTGAGTTTTTTTGTCATCGTTTTGGCACAAACCATTCACATGTCCAAATCGTCTGTCAAAATTTGATGTACGGTGAATGTGTTTAAATGTAACTGTTCACTCATCATCCTTATTGTTAAACGACGGTCTGATCTGACAAGAGCCCTCACACGCTCAACGTTTTCGTCAGTCTTTGTAGTTGAAGGTCTCCCTGAGCGAGGTTGATCTTCAACGTGTTCTCGGCCATCCAAAAATGATTTGTGCCAGCGGAAAACTTGTGCTCTTGATAAGCAATGTTCCCCATATGTCTGTTTCAACTTTTCAAAGGCCACACTCGTGGATTCCCCAAGTTTAACACAATACGTGAGTGCACAATGTTGCTATAAATTCCGAAGCTTCATTTTGGTAACATACAAAAAAAACACAACTTCACCGATGGCGCTGTCAAAAATAATGTGTTGGCTGAACGGAGTTGAAACTCGGACTGAGCATGCGGAAGGGGTGAACAAACCGGTCTAGCACAGACCAGTAGACACAGCGTTGCCAGATCGAATGCAGTGATACCAGTCACATTACTTTTCTCACCCACGTCGTATTGTTGAGTTTTACCAACAGCATATCAAGTTAGGACTGCAACTAAAGACACCTACATTATTTTAATCTTTTAAATCAATTCAGCACAGTATCAACTAATATTTGTGTTTTCTGGCTGGTTCTAATGTGTGGTAGCATAGAACTGGCTGTGACACCCCTGGAAGCCGACGGCCAATCCTGTGCTCTCCGAAACATAAACACAAGACAGAGCGCTGCTTCGGAACAGGCATCCAGAATAGACGAGACTTCAGTGGTAGGAAAAGTAATCCGGAGATTAATTTACAACCATATCAGACCTGTCTGTGAGGAACGTAAGTGGTTTTCAAGTTGGCAACATGACTTTAGACAAAGATATTCATGCGAATCTGATTTAGTAGGCTATATGCAAAATATTTCCGATGAAATGGACAGGGGAGGTCATGTTGCACTAGATCTCTCAAATGCTTTTGACAGAGTGAGCCAAAAAATGGCGTTAAATAAGGTAAAAACTATTGGAGTTGATGAAAAGATGATTTACTGGATAGAAGAATTCTTAAAATGGTGAAAACAAAAAGAATAGGGTAGGAAATGCGGTTTGAATAGAAGTAGGAGCGAACTTAGGAGTCGCACAGGGTAGTGTATTGGGATCATTGCTATTCGTTATTCTAATGAATGATCGTGTTAATGGTTTAGTGTCAGAAGTTAGATTGTTTTCAGATGTCGTAATGTTGTACAACCGGATCAAAACAATAAAAGTGTGTAAACAGCCTCAGACTAATCTAGATAGGATGTATTGCTGTCAACATTGGATGAAGATATATCCAAAGAAGAGTCAGCTTATTAGGTATACAGGTAAAACGAAAAAGATTGATTATGATTAGAAGGCGGGGAAAGAATTGCTTGTTGAAGACTTGAAATGTAAATATCTTGGCATTACATATAGTAGCAGACATAACTGGGCAGGACACATTCGACACGTAGTAGGAAAATGTTTCGAAGTCCTTCTCTTGTGGGGAGAGTGGTGAAGGGATGAACGGGAGAAGTAAAGATATTGGGTTACAAAACTTTGGCCAGACCATTGCTTGAATGTGGTGGTGTAGTATGGGACCGAAATTTTGAGTATCAAAATACAGGAGTTGGAGAGGGTGCAAAGACTTGTCTCCGGAACACTACCAGCAACCGATATGGTAAAGGAGCTGCAGTGGTGTTCACTGGGAGACAGGAGGAGCATGCAGAGAATCGTGGAAGGGTTCAAGGCGTTTATTGGTGATGAGGCGTGGAAAGATTCTGGTGTATTAGGAGTAGTGTATGGAAAGGATAAAAATGACCATGGCACTCGATTTCGGGAAGAAGGGTGTTGGAAGATTTTTTTCGTAGGTAAGGGGGTCAAGGATTGGATTACGTTACCAAGAGAAATGATGAATAATTTTTCCAAAAAGCTGAAGGAACTTAATCTTGGTATTTGTAGAGGGCAAAAGTAGATGGATACAGGTGAGAAGGATAATGGTTGAGTAGGGAAATTGCGACGGGAACGTGCGCTGTAGCTCAATGAAATTAAATTAAAAGTACTGTTTAGTGTTCGTACAGATAAGCTGCTCTGTGGAAACCAACTTCTAGTTGCTGGTGTTAGGACTGAGGGCGGGCATACAGCATGTGACAGGCATCGAGCGGTCTCGCATTCGGGAGGACGCCGGTTCGAATCCCCGTCCGGGCATCCAGATTTGGGTTTCCCATGGTTTCCCCAAATCACTCGAGGCAAATGCCGGGATGTTTCGTGCAAAAGGCCATGGCCGAATTCCTTCCCGCTCCTTGTCCCTCGACGAGCCGTGAAGCAGGCGTGTGGCTTGCAAGGACAGGTTCATGCGGTCGGACGGACTGGAACGCTGTTCAGTTGTCACAGAGCGTGTTGTTTAGCTGACATGAACAAAAGGCAAAATTGTCAGACGTCGGTCATGACGAATCTTTTTATGCAATTATTTGGCAATCAGGCAAGATTGAGATCGATGGTCTTCCGGAATGTTTGTCATCTTCCATTGAAGTTGGGCCATTCTTAAATTACGAAATCTATTCAAAAACTTGGTTAAGCGTAAGGATTTTTCTCCAAATGCTTCATTTCATACGTTTTGATAGCTATCTCGTTTTAAGTGAAATTAGTAGTCCAAGAAAAATAACTTTCAAGTTTTTTTTTTTTTCATACAAAGATACTACGTACAAGTGTAAACAAATGCTCCAGCGATTTTCAAAACTAAAACTCAACTAACTAACGCGTATCTGGCGATCGCTTATATAGGCGTCACAGAAAATTCCAGAATAATTCAAACTTCCTACCTAAGTCTCTCGAGTTCTAAAAATATTTAAACAATTAAAATCGCATTAAAAAAATCAGAATTAGAACAAAATCATTCACAATCACTACGAAACGCACCGAAATGAATGTTAAAGATATTTATACACAAAATTATCTACATAAACCATTTAAAACCGTCGCAAATTGTCCTTTAAACATCGTTACATCAGTACTTAGAATTATAAACTTTTAATCAATGTTTCATGCATATTACTGTTTTTTAACATATCACATAGCTGTTACATAATTTATCTTCGTAAAACAATGTTTATTTTGACAAAATCACATTTAATTACAAGAAAAATGTACGAAACCATATTTAATCATCTCGCAGCTTGCTACGTATAATTCGTAATATAAAATTTCATGAAAGGTGTCGGTCTGAGGACTAATAATTTGACGAGGGATTTCCTGAGTTTAAAACCATATTCCACTCATATGTAGCAACTTTGATTCCGTGTCCACAGTGAAATCACGACGAGTCAGACTCCCGTAGCCGCCGGTGTTGTGGGGTGGCATTACCGTGTTATGGGGTCGTTAGTGGACCCCGGGGGTCGCGCCCCGGCCGCCGCGGCAGAAAGGTCGCGGGGTGGCATTTCACGGCGCACTGAGCACCCCCCCACACACACGGGGCACCCGGCGGCCAGTGGTCCCGGCAGAGTCCGACTGCAAAGTGGAATGTTTCCATCGATCACACATGTGTAAAAAAAAAAAAAAATTTTATTCAAGGTCAAAGTTCGCAAAAATGTTTTTTTTTTTGCATTTATCATAAAAAATAGATCACAAATTTTTTTAGAGAATTTAACTACCTGCAATATTGTTCTAATAATTTTCCTAGGAATTGCCATTTTTCAGTTGTCGCTATTCAAAAAGTTGAAAAACTCGTCTTCGCCATAATATGCACACCTTTCCACGCCACCTGTTAGGTAGTGTAGTTAACGCTTTTTTTTTGTGCTTTTCCCGGTATTCCACGATCTACTGAGGTCCTGTTTAATGAAATAATATTATATAAGAACGAAGTCTTTCCCGGCGTTGAGAACGTATGAAATGCTCTCGGGTGACTAGCAGAGTCAAGAATGCGTTGTCACACGGTATGCAGGCAACTAAATTCATTCACTTCACCAGAAGATGGCGACAATGTGGTTCAGTCGCGGGAATATCGCGTGACAACGCATTCTTGACTCTGCTAGTCACCCGAGAGCATTAAATAATATGACTGTTGAAATCACCAATCACGATCTGTATGTCTTTATTATGGAAATTATGTGGTTTGTTGACAGTGAATACAGCACCAGGTGGTTTATAAAAAGAAGAAATGGTACAGTTCGTCATTTCTAGAGTGAGAATTTCAATGTCATTTTGTTCCGTGAATGCAGTGGACATTACTTGTACATCTGGACGTACAAAGATTGCACTTCCGTATTGATTATGAGGTCTTTCTATAGCGAGATGCAATTCCGTTTATTTTTGGTCTACGCATTTCATAACCTCTGTGTGTTTCCTGTACGCACAGTATATGGCACTGATATTGACTGCATAGGTCTTGTAGCAGTTCTTCCTTGGCTGGTGACATGCTTTCTATGTTAACAGAGATGATTGTTAATTGTGGCCCTGAAAAGGTTCTGGTTTGAATGTCGAATGGCTCCACCGTCTCGCAGGAATAGCACCACCTTCTGTTCGAAGGGAAATAGCAGTGAAAAATGAAAGGAGGAAAGTGAACCATGAAAAATCTCATCCACCATATGGGCATATCCCTCACAGGCAAAGACTGAAGTCCAGGAAAAGTTTCCTAAGAATATCTCAGGAACTTACAACTACGACTGAAGAAGCCAGGTTACGACTATGGGAAGCTAAGGCTCCCCTTCCGCATGGCTGGGGAAGAGTGTCTGAATCTTTGCCACCTGGTTATGACAAGGGATGGTTGACGTGGAAATCTTTGAATAGGCTGAGATCAGGAGTGGTCAGATGCAAAGTGAATTTAGCAAGATGAGGCTATACTGAGATCAGTGATATCAAGTGCGACTGCGGTGAAGACCAGACTGTCCAGCACATGCTCCAGTGTCGACTGTGTCCAGCATCCTGCTCGGCAGCTGAACTGTACGAGGCCTCAGAAAATGCACTGGAAGTGGCCAAGTTCTGGTCGATTATAATTTGATGATTGTGTAACTGTATGTTTCTGATACGAAATAATAATAATTAAATAATATTGTTTTAAATAAAAAATATTACTATTGGAAATGATGAAACTGGTGTGAATTAGGAGTAATTGGAGAAAACTATTAGTTTGATTGATATTTATCTAATGGTACTTCAATTGTAATGTCTTCTTTATCTTATTCTTCTTCCTCCTGGATATACTTAAATTGTTCTAGTCGCGATGTGTCAGGCGTGTCCTGTGGGCAGTTCAACATCCGACCACGACCCGCCTTCACAACTGACACACGCTGATCAACAAAACAATACAACTTTTTTACAGCCACATTTAGTATTAAAACCCTTAATGAAATTGCAAATAAATGTATTAAGGAGTTTTTCTGGAGCAGGTGGTAGTGAAGTCTGTATTGGTTCCAACGTATTGTCTATTAACTTCCAACGGCAGTCTTGTGGGTGCACACCTGAACTTCATAATACACCCGAAACAGATGTGATGTTGGTGAGCAGAACCAGAGCTGATGGTGCTCACACAGGCCAACATGTCTACTCGTATTACGGGTCCAGTGATGTATACACGAGGCGTACGCGCACGTATTATGACGAAATGAGTTTTTCAACTTTTTGAATAACCATAACTCAAAAATGATAATTCTTACAATAAAAAGTATAAGAACAATTTTTACAGATAATTAAATTTTCTACAATTTATGTCTGACCTATTTTTATGATAAAACTTTTGCTGAAAAATGCACAAAAAAATTGCTATTTGTTCAAATAGTATAAGTGGTGAACAGTGTGGTGTAAGATGACACTTTTTTTGTGCAGAAGTTTTTGTTGATCAGGTATGCCATGCAGGAGACCCTGTGACAGAGGCTGCACTAGCGGCGTGTTTGAGGTGGGTGCACCGTGTCTTCAAATCTCCCGCAGTGCAATATCAGTGTAGACTTGCTACACAGGTGCATACAGATAGACAACAGCACGAGAAGGCCGCCATATTGTGTGGCTGGCAGATCCAAGCAGTGGTTACAGAGAGTCACGCTCCGGACGGGTGTAAACAGACTGCTTGCAGCTGGTTACACTCTCCGACTCCTACACAATGTGGTCGATTAACC
>JARYHS010007491.1:0-12067 GCA_031002005.1 Vandiemenella viatica
AAATATCTGTTTTGACAGATTTTTATTAGATATATATTACCACAAGAAGTTGAAGGTTGTATTTGTTTTTCATTCAGGTGTTAAATTATTTTCAGTACTAATTTGTACAACAAAACATAAATGGTATTCCATATTACCCGATTCTCCTCTATCTGCTGCGAAATGAAGAAAAAATACGGAATGATAATGTGGAATGTGCATATAAAATAGTTACAAATTTCTTTGGTAAGCGATACGACAAAGATGATGCAATAAACGATGCAAGTGGTAACCATGGAGGAATATATTCCTTCCTCCATGGTGGTATTGTGAACTGGTGGAAGCAATACATATAAAACTTGCACGAGATAAAAATAAGATTCTAGAAAGAGAGGATGGAAATAAAGGATGGAATATATTAAGAGAGGAAATTGAATGGCACTAGGAAGATTAAAGAATAATAAGACACCAGGTATCGATAATTTGAAAGCAGAGCTCCTGTAATGGAAGAGAGATTGTTTCAGCTAGTACAGGATATTTATAAGGGAGGAAAACTATCCTCAGACTTTGAGAAAAATGTTATCATTCCCTTACCAAAGAAGCTAGGTGCTAAAAAACGTGAGCAGCAGGGGCAGATCCAGGGGGGGGCTAGGGGGCTCAAGCCCCCCCCCCAAAAGTATCTTGGTCCACCCCAATCCACTGAAGGCAAGCCCTCTGAACGAAAATTCACTCAAGCCAAGCCCCCCCCAAACCAAAGTCCGCTCAAGCCCCTCCCAAAACAAAATCCTGGATCCGCCCCTGGTGAGCAGTATCAAACAATAAGCTTAGTAGCTCATGGATCAAAAATTATCACCAACATGGTACTACAAAGAATGGAAAAACAAGTAGAATTTCCAACAGAAGACCAATTTGGTTTCAGGAAAAGGAGAGGTACAAGGGAAGCAATTCTTGCACTGAGGCTAATATTACAAAAGAGGACAGAGAAGGAAAAAAAAAGTATTTAGGTTTCATTGATATTAAAAAATCATATGATAATAATGTCAAATGAAGATGTTTGAGAACCTCAGAAAAATATGTTACAATACAGAGATAGGTGGATAATATGTAATCTTTATCTAAATGAAACAGCTGTAATAAAAACTGGAAATAAACAAGAGGAAGCAGCAATGCGTAGAAGAGTCAGACAAGGCTGTGCCCTGTCCCCCTTAATTTTCAAGACTCTCTGGATAAGATCATAGACGAAATTGATGTTAGGATGAAGATACAGGGAAAACTAGTCAATATGATTCAATTCACAGATGATATTGTGATAGTAACGGAAAGTGAAGAGGATCTTAACGAACTTATTGAAAGGATAGAGGAAACAGTGGGGAATGAGTACAATAAGAAAATTATTAAAGTGAAAACGAAAGTCATTTTACGCGGTATAGATAAAGACTTGAAAGTGAAAATTGATAATAATGGAGAAACATTGGAGGATGTGCAATAATTCTGCTACCTAGGCGGCAAAATTACAATATATGAAAGAAGCAAGAATGAGATAAAATATAGGATTGCACAAACAAAAATAGCGTTCAACAAAAATAAACGAATTTTCACAACAAATAACATCAGTTGGGCAGCGAGGAAAAGACTATTAAAAGCTTATGTGTGGAACATTGCCCTGTATTGATGTGAAACCTGGACAGTTGGTAAAGAAGATTAATTTCATTTGAGCAATGATGCTACAGAAGCATGTTAAAGATTAGCTGCAGGGACAAGATTATTAATAAGGAAATTTTTGAGAGCGCAGGGGAGTATAACTCTATATGGAACAGTACAAGAAAGCAGGGGACACTATTTATTGAACATATCTTAAGAGATGAGAGCTTACTGAAAAGATACCATCCAGCAGATAATAGAAGATGTTGGCTGCAGGAGATATCAAGAGGAGGGCAGAGGCTAGAGCTGAATGGAAGAAGACCGGATTGACTAGCAAATAAGAAGAAAAAAACTGTTGCTATGCATGAGGTGGTTCTTCTTTCTTCCTATTACAAACCACCAACCTCGCTATTAAGAGTATTCGTGAAATTTTTGGAAGAGTGAATCTGGTTAAATAGAAATGCGCTATTTTCGAACTAGTGCTGTGTTGCTGCTGTTAACACGCCTGTGCAAGCATCTAAATGAGCCACACACTCGACAGGACAATATAATTCAACTAGCTGCGCTTTAAATGATTGTTCACATGTGTAGTGGCGGCGCCCGCATTCAATGATGTAAGATTTTTCAGTCAGTATTATAAACTTGAAACTGATTAACATTTAATAATTGTCCATTAAAATATGCGAACTTCAAAGCCACCAACTGGGGCACCAAGCAATGGAAGAATACTGGCTCGGGAGAAGAGATTACAATGAGGGTTCGAGTGGATCAAGCCAAAAGAGGGTCTGAACAACCACGGCCCGTATGGAAGTCGCTAAACAGGCTTCGAGTTGGAGTTGGCCGCTGCAAAGAAACACTTGCCACTTGGGGATACCTGGGAGAACAGCCAGATACCACATGTTCGTGCGGGGAGAGAGAAACCGTGGTACATCTGATGTCTTGTCCACAAATTGGAATAAATCTATCTCAATTTGACCTCCAATCAGCTTCTGACAAAGCCATCGCATTGGCAGAAAAACTACCACATATTTGATGCTGTCATCGACACGAAAAGAATAAAAAGAATTAACATATGATACAATATATATTTAATTATATAATGAATTGATTTGTTCAGTACTAAGCAGATCCTTTCTCTCTGAAATTACAATGCTAAGCTTAAATGATCTCAATGCAAGAAATTTTGGTATTCACATAAAATAACTAAATTATTTCGTTATAAGCAGATTTTGCAGTTAGTTGCTACTGGCCAATACTGTGACGATACTGAGCAGAAAACGTCAGTACACTCTCTCCCGAGAATTCAGTGAATGGTTTATCTCCTGGAGTATCTGGGGTATTTTGATTCTTCTGCCAAACAATTTTTAAAAAAATTAGGCATTCTTCAGTTTTGCATAGACTTGACAAACTGTTCTGCACTAGAAATATTATTTATTAAGTTTTAATTATGCTGGAGCTAACACTCTGGTAGCAATTCCCATAGTCATCTAATACCTCTTTATATCATCATCATCATCCTCAACAGTTTCCAGATACCATCCGGGTCTGCTTTATGCACAAGCCTCTCCATTTCCTTCTTTCTTCCCACCACCTCTCTGTCACCACTTTGTTCCAGTCCTCTCCTCTCTCCTCCACTCCTTTCAGCCATCCATCTCTTGGTCTTCCTCTGGGTCGTTTACCATGCATCTTAATTTCGTGGATTTTTCTTGGGATTCTCTGAACCTCCATTCTCTTTACATGTCCATACCATCTCAGTCTGGTCCTCTCTACCCTTTCCTGTAGGGGTACCTCTTTTATGGTGCATCGAATCACTTCATTATTTAATCTGTCCATTTTAGTAACTCCCATTCTACCTCTTAAAAACTTTATTTCACTTGCTTGTACTCTGCTGATGTCCCGCTTTTTCATTGTACATGTTTCAGCAGCATAAGTCAGGATAGGCACATAATATGTATGATAGATTACTCTCTTGCTTCTCTGTGGCACATCTTTATTCCATATCAGGCTTCTAATGCTCCTTAGAAACACCTCTGCTTGTCTTCCTATCTCACTTATCTCGCCATCATTTCCTCCTCATTCCTCTAATACACTCCCCAAGTACTTGAACCTGTTTACCTTCTTTAGTTGTTCACCTGCCATCACAATTCCCTGGGTTAAAATTTTCCAACTCCCTTATGCGTGAAATCAAGTGCCAGCTTGTGGTCATGGCCGCCTATCCCCTTCCATGCACTATTCCTAATTCTTTGACCAAAATCCCTCCAAGCCCCATCACCAACATATGCCCAGTACATTCCCAGCACTCTCTTCACCCTCCTCCTTTCCTCCAATGACTCGCAACCCAGCTCCTTTATCATATCAGTTACTGACTGGGTCCTGCAATAATTTCCACAAACAGATCTAGCTGCTCTTCTTTGCACACCCTCCAACTCCTGTGTTTGATAAACAAAATGTGGCTCCCAAACTGTGTATCTGTTTTCACAACAGACCTTTCACATTTTCAATGTTAAGAACATAATACCTTTAGAAATACTAAGGTTATAGTCTAGGGTGAGTGCCAGTGTCAGCTGTTTGCGTGTGGTTTGGTCGGCAGGTCCTGTACTTGTCGTGCCTGGTGACGCTGGCCACCTCGCACGACGTCGCCGACTGGTTCCGTGCCGACGCCTACGACGGTGAGTCCTCACGTGCAGACCACTAAAATAGATAGATGAGTTTGCTTTGATGTTTCGGGGATGTGGAACAGTACATACACTTATTAATAATATCAATTATATTTCAAGCAATTAACAACAAGTTAGCTACTTAACAACCATTAGCATAATCAGTCATCATCATCATCATCATCTAGGACAGCTTCCAGCCACTGGCCAGGTCTGCTGGGAACAAAAGCCTCGCCAGCGCTTCCTGTCTAACCACCATCTCTCTTCTTCCACTGACGCCCAATTTCCTCCTCTTTCCTCCACACATTTCTTAACACCTTTCATCCATCTGTCCCTCGGTCTTCCTCTAGGTCTCTTCCCTTTCAGCTCCATGTCCAGCATCTTCCTTGGTAGCCTCTCCTCTCCCATTCTCTTTACATGCCCGTACCACTGTAGCCTAGATTTTTCAATTCTTTGTTGTAGCGGTTCTTCCTTTATCATCTCCCTGATTCGCTCATTCCTTATTCTGTCTCTTCTTGTTACTCCCACTCTACTCCTCTGAAATTTCATTTCCACCGATTGTACCCTCCCTTTGTCTCTCTCCTTCATCACCCATGTTTCTGCTCCATATGTTAAAATTGGTACAAAATATGTTTTATATATTGCCTCCTTACTCTTTTGTGGGACATCCCTACTCCATACCAGGCTCCTAATACTTTTAAAAAATCCATCTGCACATCTTCCTCTTTCGTTTATTTCCATCCTGTTTCCTCCATTTTCTTCAATACAGCTTCCCAAATATTTAAAACATTCCACTCTATTTAGTTGCTCCCCTCTAAGTGATATGCCTATGTCCGTCCTGTTCTTCTTTCTTGTTGTTATCACCACTTCACTTTTTCTCGCAGAGAACTTCATACCATAATCAGCAACTACTCTCTCCCACACATCCAGCTGATCCTGCACCTCTCTTTCATCCTCTCCCCAAACTAATAGGTCGTCTGCAAATACCATTGCTTTCATTTTTCCTTCCCCAATGCTCTGCACCACCTTCTTCAATATTTCATCCATAGCTACAATAAATAAGAGGGGTGATAGGGCACTTCCTTGTTTTAGTCCATTTTTCAAATGGAACCATCCAGTCTTATCCGTTCCCACTTTGACACAGCTCTTACTACCCTCATACATATCCTTCACTCTTTGCACTATCTCCATTTTTACTGACTTTTTTCTCAGTCCTTCCCACACTTTGTTTCGGCTGAGGCTGTCATATGCCTTTTCAATGTCCAGAAAGGCCATCACAAGATCTTTCCCATACTCGTAGTGCCGTTCTTGTAGCTGTCTTATTGCAAATATAAGATCGATAGTTGACCTTCCTGGTCTAAATCCATACTGTTCTTCCCTTAGCTGCCTTTCAACCGCTCTTCTTATTCGGCTTTCCAAAACTTTCTCATATATCTTGGCACAGTGGTGCATAATCAGTATCCACTGTAATTTGCAAATACAATCACATGTTAGTTACTACATGTGGAATAGTGTATACACTCACATGTTAGTTACTACATGTGGAATAGTGTATACAATCACATGTTAGTTACTACATGTGGAATAGTGTATACACTCACATGTTAGTTACTACATGTGGAATAGTGTATACAGTCACATGTTAGTTACTACATGTGGAATAGTGTATACAGTCACATGTAGTTACTAACATGTGGAATAGTGTATACAGTCACATGTAGTTACTACATGTGGAATAGTGTATACAGTCACATGTTAGTTACTACATGTGGAATAGTGTATACAATCACATGTTAGTTACTACATGTGGAATAGTGTATACACTCACATGTTAGTTACTACATGTGGAATAGTGTATACACTCACATGTTAGTTACTACATGTGGAATAGTGTATACACTAATAATAATAATAATAATAATAATAATAATTTTTTTGCCAATATGCTTGTGATACAAGTTTCTAGCAAAGTCAATACAATAGGTACATTCATACATAAATTTTACAATTGATCAAGTTTGTATAGGGCCTTATTACATAGATAAGATCTTATTCCAATTTTGTATTTATTCCCAGTTAGTAACTTTAGATGAGCTGGAAGCTTATTGTATAGGCTAGCTCCCATTTGATATGCACTCTTATCTGCTGCCTTAGAGTTATGTCTTTTGATATGTAAATCTAACTTAGTACGAGTGTTATATTTATGAATTTCACTGTTTGTGTGGTTAAATTGGGGATTACCTTGAATCAATAGTAATACCCTATATACATATAGTGAAAATACAGTTAGAATATTTTCCTGTTTAAATATTTCTCTACAAGATTCTTTTCTGTCTAACTTGTATATTATTCTAATGCATCTTTTCTGCAACAGTAACAACCGATTCATATACATATGACAACAGGATCCCCAGACTTCAATACCATACATGATATGTGGAAAGATTGTTCCATAATATGCAATTTTCAGAATACTGCTATCTAAGACTTTTGATAAATGATTTATTAGGAAAATGCCCTTACTCACTTTTTTGCAAACAAAGTCTACATGTGCCTTCCATGTTAGGAACTTGTCAACATATATTCCTAGGAATTTGTATTCTGTTATTTCATAGACACTTCCTTCACTAGTGTTTAATCTTAGTTTATTGTCTATTTCATGAGTTCTTAATTCAAACTTTATTAAACATGTTTTATTTTTATTGCAGATTAATCCATTTGCACCGAAGTAATTTGATAGCTCATTTGAGGTCTCATTAGCAGTTGTCTCTAATATAAAATCATTACTATCCCAACAAATTGCTGTAGTGTCATCTGCATATGTTATTATTTTGCTTTTATTTGGTATGACAATATCATTTATGTACAGAACAAATAATAAAGGACCAAGTACAGATCCCTGAGGAACACCACGTTTAACTACACCCATTTTTGATTTTACTTTACTTACTGATTCACCATTTCTAGAATAGACTTCTGTGTATTGAGGTCTATTTTGGAGGTAGGTTGATAGTAGTTTATTAGCTAAACCCCTAATACCATAATTTTCTAGTTTGCGAAGTAGTAGGTGGTTATCAACACTATCAAATGCTTTTGAGAGGTCTAGAAATAATCCAGCCACTTTGTTTTTTTTCATCTAATTTTTCTAAAACCTCATATATAAACTGAGTTACAGCAGTAGTAGTGGATAAACCCTTCTGGAAACCATACTGGCAGGGATTAATGATGCTATTTTCTAATATGAAGTTATTTAATCTCACTAGGATAACCTTTTCAAATAGTTTGCTCAGAACTGAGGTCAGAGTGATAGGTCTGTAGTTTCCAATATCTCTCTTGTTGCCTTTTTTAAAGACAGGTCTAAACTATGCTGATTTTCAGACAATTTGGAAATTCTCCCTTTGCTATGGATTCATTTATCAGGAATGTCAATGGCTTTAGGAGGGCTTCCTTACATTGTTTCAATACAAATGTAGTTATGCTGTCCCACCCACTAGAATTCTTATTTCTTAAATTATTTATAATACAACTTAATTCTTTTTCCGTTGTTTCATACAAAAATATTGATTTATTGATGGAGTAATTAATTCTATTATCTGCATTTACTTTATTGCTACTTTTGGCTTCTCCTACATTTAGAAAGAAGTCATTAAACATGTTGCTAATGTTACTGGGATCTTTTTCTATTTTTCCATTTGTATTTAATTCTATGTTTTCCATTTCCTGCTTGTCCTTTCTCACATCGTTTATTAGACCCCATGTGGTTTTCCCAATGTTATTTGAATCAATGATTTTTTTCTCATAAATTCCCGCTTTCAAATTCTGCAGTTCACATTGAAACATTTTCTTATAATATTTATACATATTTTTTGTAATAAGCAAAACCTGTTGACTGATTCAAATGGTACATATCTTTCATTTTTTCTTGTATTGCTATAATGTTTGCTGGTAGTTTAATTTTGGTTTTATGGTTTATCTGTGTTTTCTTAGTTACAAATTGGACAAAAGTGGTTAAACGATTTATTAAAAATTTGTAAAAAGCCTCCCATTTACTATCTACACTCTCAGCAGTAAATATATCTATCCAAGACTGATTTGCCAGGTGTTTGTTAAGTTCTTTGGTGTTTTCATCTGTTTTTCTGAATTCCTTTTTTTCATATATTGCACTTTTTGTTGTGAAACTTAGCACATCAATGTATTGAGCCTGATGGTCAGACAAATAACTGTTTATTACATTAGGTAGAATATATTTATCATTCAGATTGGTAGCAATATGGTCAATAGTTCTTGAATTATTTGCAGTAATTCTTGTTGGGGAGAAAATGGTGTCTCTAATATTGTAGATATTTAGGAGATCAGTAAGCTTTATGTAATCTATATCATCTTTGTCAACATTTATATTGAAATCTCCTGCTAAAACAATATCTGTACTACATCTAACAGTGTTCTGTAGTAGCAAATCCATCTGTTCAATAAAATCATTTACTTTGGAACTAGGTGATCTATATATACCAATAATAATTAGTTTACTATAGCCCTTTGATATAGTTATCCCTGCAGTCTCAAATGACATTTCACAGCAAAATTTATCAACACCTTTCAATTTGTTTGCTTTCAGCCCATTTTTTGCATATATTACAACTCCTCCACCCTTGTGATCTGCCCTATTGAAGAAGTCTATTAGTTTGTAATTTCTAATCTTGCAAAATTTGATATTTTCTTTATTTAGACCATGCTCAGTGATTATAGTAATATCTGCACTGACACTATTCATAAAATTTTCCAGCAATTCAAGTTTATTAGATATATATTGTATATTTAAATGTAAAATTCTAAGGCCATGCTTACTACTTACAGTATCAGAACATTGGTTTATTTGATTGGCTGTTTTGGTTTTACTGTCAACATTTTCACTGTGATGTTGTCTACTGCCATTCAGCACTTGTTGCACATTCTGCCGTTGTTTGTCCAGTATAAAAAATCATCTGATTTCTTCAGTGATGAGACGATTTTCCTGTTACTCCTTCGGTTGATTGCAGGTTCTTGACTTCTACTCCTTTGGCTGGTAGCAGTTTCTTGACTTCTAATCCTTTGGCTGGTTGCAGGTTCTTGAGTTCTTGTTGGGGTGCACTGTTTTCCTTTATTAGCCTTAACTTCACTTTTAGTATTTTGATGATCTGTTGTTTGATCTTCTTTTCCTTGATGGGCTCCAACAGTATACCTCAGAGGTATGCATGCACAGTTTCTACTGGATTCTGTAGTTCTCTTTATTACATTCCCAATGTTTTCAGCGATTTTCGTTTTACCTAGATAATTCCTGTGTAGGCCATGTTTTGTGAAGTGGCCTCTGTCTGTTGAATTCAGTTCAATAAAGTATGCATTTTGAAATGCTTTGCATATTTTCTTAAACTTTCTGTTCGTTGCTGATATCTCTGTATTTACACAGGACCATTCAGCCAGATCATGCCTATGAGGTATACTGCCGATATAAAACTTGATATCAGGTCTTGTAATTAGAACTTCTTTAAGTTTTCTGGTAGCATTTCTGGCTTCATTGCGATAAACATCGTTTGCGCCACCCAGTACTACATATATGCTGCCAGATGCCATACAGTCTGTATTTAGCACTTCACTGAGATTTGCTCCTGGCTTTACTAGTCCTGATACAGTAAATTTCTTTTCATTATTCAAGATAGAAGCCAATCCCTTCCCGTGGCTGTCAGACAAAACACAAACTTTCTGTTTCTTCAGCGTAGATTTTCCATGATATTTGTTACTGTATTTAGGTTTTGCTCCTATGCAGTTTGCGTCATTTATTTTCTTATAGTCTTGCGTTGGAAGTTTTTCTTCGAATTTGAGCACATCAAATCTGTTACTCGTTGACAAAGTTATATTTCCACTGTTTTTTGTAGCACGATAATACTTCCTAGGCTTAATAAAATCACCACTTTGGTTAGTATTTTCACATTTATTGTCAGCTCTGACTTGGTTGAGCATCATTCCTAAATTATCAACATACTTTTGAGCAACAATCAGTTCTTGTTCTATACAAACTAATACATTTTCACTTACGCCGGCGTTATATTTACTCACTGCTGTTTTGAGGTTATCACATGTGGATAGTCCACATTCACATGACGAATTTAACACTTTTAGTTTGTCTAGGCATGTAATGTGTACCCATACATGCATGACTGAGCACAAACGGATTCCGTTTCTTATAGTTTCTTGACACGAAACACATTTTACATTAAGTAAATTTACATTTTCCGTAGAGCGGTTTATTATCACTTCTATACGCGACGCCATCTCTCCTTAAAAAAAAAAAAAAAAAAAAAAAAAAAAAAAAAAAAAAAAAAACTCACATGTTAGTTACTACATGTGGAATAGTGTATACACTTGTTACCAGCATCTAATAATATCCAGTTAGTTTCTAGCAGAAATTAACAAAATAAGTTTCCACTATAATCTGCAACTAGATATTATATCATGTAAGTTACTATAAATATGGAACAGTGCATTCACTTATTAACAATATCAATAATATTACTAATAACTGATAACAGTCAATTACTTAAAAACCTGTTAGTATGACAATTTTCCACTGCAATTTGTAAATACATATTATCCCATGTTAGTTACCATATATGACTGAATTTTGCAAATGGTCTATTACTTCATCTGTCAATAGTTTAAATAGAAAATCCATATATCATTTAGTAATTGTGGACAACTTTGTCATTTACCCTTCCAAAAAGCATATATAGTATTTTCTCAGCCCTTCTTACTTACCAAAATTCCAAGAAGAAAATTCTTTCACAGACAAAATGGGTTCTGAATCAGAAAATCTTTCTGTTTGGTCTAAAGTTGTGAGGCTTTCGTAGATAACACTTTATTTCTTTTGGTAAGCTCCAGTAAACATTATCCCTTTCTGTACAATTAACAGTGATTTGTAATCCTTGTGAAATTATATTTATTCCTAGTATTATGGCTACGTATGTCAGCATTAAGATTGAAGTGTTCAGGATTTTCCACTACAAATGATAGTAGGGAGTATACCTACTGTGCTGGCATGATAAATAAAAATAAATAATTACAAAACTTACTGTAGAATTTTAACCAAAGTAATAAGAGAAGCTAAACATTTGGCTAGAAACAGTGAGATTAGCAGCTCAGTGTCTGGAACATTATTAAAAGAGAAACAACTGTATCATCCCTGGAAATAAACCTGTATCTTAAAGCATCTGAGTTTATAACCATCCTGTATTAACATCTTTCAGTGATACACATTGCTTTCTATTTATATAAACCAAAGTACTGGCCTACCACTATCTCTATAGTGTTCTAATTTTATTTTTTTATTTATCAATCTCGTTTCATGGATCGCAGCTGTGAAAGGACCTCTGGGATGTGAAACATGTCATGGTTAATACACATACATACAATATGAGTCATAATCATAGTAAAAACAATCATATGTTACAAAGACAAATAAAGAGAACAAAAATAAACATTAATTTAACAACTGAGTTTTGCAAAAGGTCTTATTGAATACAATTAATTATTTTGTTCAAATTCTTGAAGGAGTTGCCAATAAGATTAATTTCTCAATTTTTTAAAAAATATATTTTATTATCTGCAAACTGTTTATGCTTTGGAAGTTTTTAAAACAGATGTATCACAGGATAATTAAACTCCTCTTTAATTAATTAATTGCATGGAGCACAGGCTCGGTGGCATTTCCCTACACCACCAACGTCCCCATCCTGCACCTACCTACATTTGCCCTCTAC
>JARYHS010007492.1:0-12001 GCA_031002005.1 Vandiemenella viatica
GTTTCCAGTATCTGCAGGTTTTCTCTGTCGAGCTGAAGCCACCTGCTCAACTCCTCCACTCCAAGAAATGGTGTTCTCTTCCTCCAGGTTTTGTCAGCACATAAAATATATATTAACAATTTAGTAAAACCATGTGGAATTGAATTCACTGGTATTATTATTATTATCATTATCGTATGCCAAGTTCAACAAAAGACATGTACAATCAAATAACTATATCTATAGATTCAAGCCATCTTCTGGCAGCTGGTCTAGTTCGATGCAATGTGAGAAGGCCTCCAGATAATCTTCTTGCTGGACAGTCCATCACAATGTGGTCAGCAGTTTGTATACCACCACCGTCACACAACGAATCTTCACGGAGACCACATTTATGCAATGTTGCATTGCACACTCCATGACCTGTGAAAAATCTGTTCAATCGACACCAAAGACGCCTAGGCAAGTCAAACCCCGGAACACAGGTTGTTGGATCTTTTATAAGCCCACAATTGTGTTGGCTATTTCGCTGGTGATACTCACCAAAGCTTATTTCTTTGTGACCTGTCATTCGCCCGCACTTCTGGTGCATTAAGCATAGTTTGTAAGGAACAATCATGGACATCGGGGGTGGATATCAGCCTTACGTTCCTTAACTATTGTTCACTTACTTATCACTGGAAATACTTGAAGTTCTTAAAATCGTTTGTTGACCGTGAATTTGCCTAATAAAAATGCTAACTGGTTCTCAAGATGGTCGCCACCTGTTCGTTATTCCCCAAACAGGAAGGGTATACTATTAAATGAAAGTCAGGTTTGAAGTTTCACTATTCACATATATTCAAAAAAAGGTCACAGCATTATTAATGTTCAGTTAGCAAGGCATCGAAATATCATCACACAAAAATTGCAAGTTATGAAGCATAACCAAACCGATAATTCCCCCCTACAACATTAAAGTTCACCTTCACAACCCTTTTCTACGCAACTGAAAAAATCCAAAAAATGGCGTCTATCTTCCATTGTGCCTGACCCGGTTGTAGTCTAGCCTCATGCTCAAGCCGCCCGAGGCTAGCTCGCGGCTATCTAACCCAACACGTCCTGCTTCTCTCACAATCTAGGCCCAAGTGACCCGTCCTGGCTGCCAACATCCCTATATCAAACTAGGACTAACGTGTTCAAAATAGACATTGAAATTCTCGATTTATCTCCCAATGTTTACCAGAAATTCACAGTGTGTAGATCACGCAAAAATAAGTTTTTAGTGTCTCTTGGTAATAATGTTTTAAATGCTCCAGAACGGAGTTATAGATTTATTTAGTTGGGGTGTGTTGCTACACTGGATTACGTAGTCATCTCAAACCTTGGTAGCAAAAAAACAGACCGTCAAAAACTTTAGATTTCGGGCTTTATGTTATTTTAGAAGTGCTCTCCCATCTCTGCTGAGCTCAACCGTGCAAAAATTTTCCAAATCGGTTAATTCTAACGGGAGTTATGGAATTCCTAAGTTTCCCAGTTTTTCCATTGTGAAGCCAAATATTCTGCTTTTTCCTGAAAGTCGGTTGTGTCTTGAGACTGAATTTAAATTGAACCTTTATTTATTTTAAGCACTTTAGAGAAGTTTTTAGTCCGCTAAACCTGTTAGTTTCTGAATTATTAATTTCCAAAGTTTCGGTTTTTACGACGCCATAACCGGTTGGCTGTTCTCCACTTATATTTTCAGTTTATCGGTTGGTCATTCCGGGAACCTTCCAAAATATTACCTAGTTATTTATTTTACTTGGTTTCCTTTACTTTTAAAGCTCTGAAGTTATTCAAATGTGATGGCATAAAATGTTACTATCTCTCATGTGAAGATGCATTATTATTACTTTAAATCGGTCTGGAGCTGCAAGTTTACTCGTGAATTTAATATCAACTGGGTGAAATTCTAATTATGAAAATGCTTTACAGTGTCTAATTTAGTGGAGTATTATTACCATCGTAACGTAAATAAACCTGTGTCTTCTGCTTCATGGATAATTTCGGATTACTCTCTTTTAGGTGAGTTTATTGCTTATATTTTCCTGGAAACTTCTTATTTATGGTTACTATGTGTTATTTATCCACTTTATCGTATTAGGATTGTTGTTAACTTGATTTTAAATGTGGTATCGTGTACTGAAGTTAACCTTAAACTTGGCCGAATTCTCGCGGAATATAGAAAATATAACTAGGGATACCTTACATGCCCCCTGAAGATGTGAAGTAAGTTTTTTACAAAAAACTTACTGAACATCTTAAAAAGAAAGAAAAAACCCTAACAATTCCCCTTAAACTTCCTAATAACAAAAGAAACCCAAAGAAAATCACTAAAGCAAGAAAAATCCCCGATAATCCCAATGAAAAATTTAGAGAAATACCCCAAAACGTTAACTAACCCTACGCTTATCGGTCGGTATGCTTCTTCATTCATACTCCAAAATTTACTTTACATCTCCAATATCAAATTGTTACCACCTTCATACTCAAAAGTTACTTTAAATTATCAAAGTCACAAATTCAAAAAGGAAATATGAATCATATCAATATTACACCAACTGGTGTTATGAAAAACACAACTTATGAAGTGGTATGTAAACCACACAAAATTGTTAAATTACAGCATTAAAATGTAAACAGTGAAATTGTGTAAGAAAATTTTAACATACCCAAAAAAAAACCCACAAAAGTATAAAACCTTAAATCTAAACATCATATCCATACAACAACCTCCTTAAATCTACGAATATGTATATATGACCATAGTCCTTAAACAACATCTGTTATATATATATATATCACAATCTTTTCCTTAGATTGTCCTCTTTAGAACGTCTCTTTATTCTGTTATTTTCTATCACACACTCTTACAAAATCCTCTCAAAGTGGGAGAGTCCTGTCGCGATCGCAGACGAAAGTGCTATTATACAAACACAAATCCCTAACACTGCCGAGAAATGTTCATGTCCTGGGTTCCTGTCACAGCAGTCGCCCGAGGACCTCGGTCAGTCAGTCTGCGAACAATCCAAAACAAAACAAACACTGTGTGTGAGCAATATCATCCTGTTAAGCTTAACCTACAACTAGAAAAGTGAACTTACGAATTAAACAAACAAAAATAGTAGGAATTGAACACATAGTTCTAGAACCTAGAAAATTATGGTAATTGCCAACATCCGAAGATGGGCAGGTATAAGAAAAACAATGACCAGACATAATAGGAAGTACCCGCACACAAAAAATAGAATATTGAGAAATTATATCAGTCCCAGCCCTGGCTTTACAAAACGGGACTATACTTAATACTAAAGAAAATATTGAAAAAGAATCAGGGTAGTATGAAAACTAAACAATAGAAATATCTTGAAACTTGGTTGTTAGAGTTTATAGAATATATACACCAATAGGAACTTAGAACTAGTGGAAACGCAGTTTCCTTCCAGCAGTACACTGCTGCGACAAAATCGGGATAGGTAGCAACAAAGTTGCGGGGAACCAGTACACTGGTTCATAGTAACAGTGGTATAGGGAAAAGTGTTCTACATATGGGAAAATATCAAATCGCTACATGCGATATAAATGGGTATTACTATAAACCCAGGTAGGTATATATGAAGTAAGTTATGTCTAACTGTAGTGTATGAAGAATAGTATGTCGTCTAATTCTCATTTAGTATGCAAAGGGGTATAAAATTCACTATCATAACATTTGTAAGGGGAAATGGATATATATAATAAATGTTGGGTATCACTGTTGTGAAAAGTGTGGGGTATATGTATGCCTCCTATCATCATAAACTTCCAATAATTCTCTCAGCGCAAGGAACAATCATCTCGCCTTCTCCAAGTCTTCCCAATGTTACATCTTATTAAAAACACAAGGGTAAATATCTACTCAAACAAGTTCTCCGATCCATCTTCCACAATGAAAATCAAAACTAAAATCCACCTCGAAATCTCATCTCAGAAAGTACATTACTTGTAAACAACTCAGTTATGTCAGCGCAAATCCCTTAGAGTATGTTGATGTACTGTGTGTTCTATGTTTTTCTTAATCCTAATAATGTGTGAATGAACAACGACAGTGGCGCCTATAGGGAATATAATGCTTACATACCGTCACGGGTGTCATGCTGGTCTGTCAGTCATACACTTAGTTTAATGAATGGGGAAATGGGGGTGTAACCAACAACAAGGGCGCCATAGGGGGAAAAGAAAATATGTATATCGGGACATGGGAGGGAGTGTCATGCCGGTCTCTGCCAGTCAAGCACTAAGTGTGGGGTGTGGTCGCCCTGTGTGGTCCTCATGGGGTCAATAATGGGGTTCATTCCCTCTCTGGGGTAATGCTTAGGGGTAAAGTGGGGAGGGTCATCTCTCTCTGTGGAGGGAAGAATAGGGAAGGCTATCCTCTCGTTGGAGGTAATAATTCTCCTGGGGTGGGTCATCCTCGCTTTGGAGGTCATACTGGGGTGGGTCATTTTATTGGGGACACTATAAACATAGAGTCACTGGTGATCTCCACTCTCTTATTCAAATTAAGTTTGTACTTTCAACTTAAGATTAACACTTTGATGTCGTATTTTCTAGTCATATCACTCCTATATCGGATCTTTCTATTGAAAGAAATTTGAAAAATTATTACTCAAAAATGTGGGGGAATAACCTGATAGGTATATGTATACCGCTGTATGCATAGTGAGTATGTGGGGGAAGGGGAAGAAGAAGAAGAAGTGAAGAAGGAAAGAAGATAGCGGAGGTGACGATATGGTCAAAAAGAAAACAACCAAACCGGAAAGTAGTCCTGGCCCGTAGGCCCTTCGACTTGAGCTGGCACAAAGTAGCGAAGTCGGAATGTCAAAATCACCACAAACATCACAGAATGTCAACGCGAAGATTAGAAACGGACTTGGTCCCGGTCCGTAGACCCTTCGACTTGTGCTTGCACAAAGTAGCGAAATCGGAATGTCAAAACTGCCCGTTCACAAACAACAAGCTTTAACTCAGAAAACGTAGTCCTGGTCCGTAGACCCTTCGACCCATACCGGTATGGAATGGCGGTGTCGGAATGTCAACAAACTCTCACGTCAAAATCATCTGAACATTTTAACAGGAACAATACCTCTCCTTTGCCTTTACCCAAAGGACTCACACATCAGGAAGAGGCCTTATTGGATTATGTGAATCTAGAATGCATTGATCTCGGAAGTTGATGATACCAAACATAAGGAATCCTACTAGTCGGAAAGACTGGCTCAACTGTCAGTTGACAGACGCGCTGGTGAATGGAAAACGAGACATAGCTCCCGTGCCGTGCCCAATCAGCACCAGGAGCAGTTGGAGATAACCTCTGCAAAAAGGTTGAAATTTCCCATTTTTTTAATACATCCAGATTATAGGTAACATGACCTTAGGTAAACCATGGCTTGACCTTCGGGTAACTTACATCACCTGCTGAACAGTGAACACCAAAACAGACTCCCGTGCCGTGCCCAATCAGCACCAGGAGCTGTTGCTGAACTGAAGAAAACAGAATCTCCGCCTCATTCAATCAAACCAGAATACCGAAACTGAATCAGGAGTGTGGTGACCATATCTGCCTCAGAAGTGAGGGAAATGACAGAACCTGTGAGGGTTGTCGAAGAAAGAAGAGTTGGCTGAGGGTAGCCGACAGAAAAGATGTTTGGAAGTAGCTGTCCCAAAAGCGGAAAGGAAGGAAAGACAGCCACAGCTAGGGACCTCGTGGACGCCATACCACGCATGCTAGGTGCATGTCCCTGAGGGTGTTACAAAGTATTTTGGACTGAAGTCTCCGGATCAGGGTGAAACGGTTTCAGCGCTGACACATGGTAATGACCCTTGAGTTGTTTGGTATCGGGGTGCACTAGTGTATAAGTATTAGTATGTCTCACATCATTTACGAGAAAAGGACCTTCATATAAGGGGAAAAACTTTTTAATTTCCTCGTTGAGGGCTGAGGATTTGACATACTTGTGGACTAAAACAAGGTCTCCTATTGCGTAGGCAGTGTGAGTAATATTCTTGTCATGCCTGAGTTTTCTCTTCTCCGCCTGCTCTTTCAGCTGTTGCAAAGCAACCTTTAAAATCTGATCTTGGGCCATTGACTGTGATGCAGGAAATGGAATGAGATCTGTAATAAGATTTGGTGGCTTCTTTCCATACAAGATTTCGTGTGGGGACAATGATGTGGCTGAGTGGGGCAAAGTATTCAAAACATCTTCGAGATGGGGGTTGTAAGGCCCAGCTTTTGTGGTTCTCGGCACAATACGTCCTAAACCATCTCCCAAGCTCTCTCATAACACGCTCGACGGGATTGGATTGTGGGTGGTAAAATGCAGTCTTTACTGTCTTAATGTGGAGGGATTCTAAGAACTCTGACCATCGTTTGCTGGAAAACTGGGGGGCATTATCAGTCAGTATTGCCTGTGTGTCCAACCTGTGTAAATAGTGCTGGGAAACTTTTGAAAAGATGACGTCTGTAGTAGCTCTCTTAAGGGGTACAATTTCACATACTTAGAGAAGACATCAAGAATCACACAAATATGAATTACGCCTCCTCTAGAGCGGGGTAGGGTCCAAACAAATCTAACGCTAATAATTGTAGGGGTTCCGTAGGAATAATGGGCTGCAGTTCACCTGCTCTTTGTACGGTGTCAACCTTGTTGACTTGGCAAACTTTACAAGACTCGAGTATCCTCATCACTCTCTTATGTAAGTTGGGAAAATAAATGTACTCTCTGAGGATTTGAAAACATTTGCGGGGGCCACAATGGCCATGGCTAAAGTGTTGATATTTAATTACTTTGTCAATAAGATGATCAGGAATACATAGCCGCCAGTGTGTGGCTGAGGGCGAAGTCCTCTGAAAAAGTACTCCATTCTTAAAGGTATAATAGGAAAATAGTTTATGGTCCGGGGGTGCTATGGCTAATGTATCAATGACTTCTTTGAGGGCTGGTCCAGCATCTGCTCCAGTTTCATAGTTTTAAAAACACTTTTCATCTCATCTTCAAACTGAACTCCTTTAATATAGTATATGTGAGGATTCCCTTCTTCTGACTTAGTAGATTCCAACCCTTCCGGTAATCGGGACAGTGTATCAGCAACAATGTTGTCTTCCCCAGGGATATATTTGATTTCATAGGAAAATTCCTGTAAGAGGAGGGTCCATCTGTGAGGCGGCCATTAAGCAGTTTGCATTTATGAAGAAAAGGGCTTTGTGGTCTGTATAGATGATTACTTTACGGCCTAACAGGAGATACCTAAACCTCTGGAAAGCCCAGACGACTGCTAATGCTTCCTTCTGAGTGATGGAGTAATTCCTTTCTGCTTTGTTTAGTAGCCTGCTGGCAAAGGCAATAGTATGTTTAACAAGACCATAATCTGTTTGAATCTCTTGAAAAATCTCCAAACCCAAGCCGTAGTCCGAACTGTCTGTGATACATATGGGTAAACTCCAGTCTGGGGAATGTAAAACAATATTCTGGAGGAGGGCTTCCTTGGTTTTATGAAAATCATCTTCGCACGCTGGGTCCACTTCCAAGTGGAATTTTGCTTACGTAGCTGTTGAAAGTGTGGGCTATTCAAATTTGATTGGGGATGAATTTCCTGTAGTACCCACAAAGACCTAAAAAACTTCTTAACTGTGTTTATTCTGAGGTCTGGGAAATTCTTAATGGCTGCCAATTTATCAGGTGCAGCTGTGATTCCTTGGGGTGTTATGATGTGGCCTAAAACTCAATACGGGATGTAAGGAAAATGCACTTTTTTAATTTAACTGTCATGCCTCCCTTTCTAATGCTATAAGGACCTCTGTCAGAGTAGCCCAATGTTCCTCTATGGTCTCGCTGGCGATGAGGATATCATCGACGTAAACATAAACTTTGCTTAACAGCTGGGGCCTAAAACCAAATCAAGTGCTCTGATAAAATTAGCTACCGCATTATTCAACCCAAATGGGAGGACACGAAATGGAAAGAGCGGCCTTGATAGGTGAAAGCTGTGTATTGGCGTGACTCTGGGGCTATGGGAACTTGCCAATACAGGTGAGGTCCAAACTAGTGAGAAATTTCTTCCCATGGAAGTTATGCAAGATTTCGTCAATGGGTAGTGGGTGATCCCTTTCGTCTGCAGTATTTATTTAGGGTGCGTGCATCAAGGACTAAACGCACAGACTGGTCAGATTTAATAACTACTACCAAGGGGTTGTTGTAGGGGCTGGTCGACCTTTCAATAATTCCCCATTCCACATTCTATAATTTCCTCTTCTACCATGGGACGTTAGCAATAGGGATAGGGTATGGTTTAATAAAAAACGGTTGTGAACAATGACTGTGAAACGGCACTGATAATTCTTAATAAGTCCTGGTGTATCACTGAAAACATCTTCAAAGTCTTCTATGAGGCTGGCCATTTTATCTCTATATTGATCAGGGACATCTTTAAGTACCCTAGTTAACACATCTTCTCCAGGAGCAAGGTTCAATTTGTTTACCCAAAATGATGTGACCTTGTCATGAAAATCATGTTCACTACTAATGTTTACTGCAGCAGATTTATAGAGAATTTGAATGGAGGTTGTATTTTTATTCCGCCATCCTTGTTGTAAATGAAGGGAGAAGCGTTTTGAATCCAAAGAAAGCCATAAAATCTGTGTGTCACAGTGTAAAACAGCTGCTACATGGTGCAACCAATCAATACCAAAAATGCAAGGGGGTTGAAGTCCAGGAACTACATATACTTTAAAATCAAAGGGGATATCTTCAATGGTGCCTTCTAACAGGGCTTGAATCCTAATGGGTTTACTCTTCTTGCCGGTTGCAGTCATAGCTGCCATGGGTGGGACTTCATAAAAGGGGACAGGGGAGATAGCATTTAGTGTATTGAATAAGTCCTCTGAAACACAAGAAAGGTCTGCACCAGTATCTAAAAGTACCTCAATGGTTAAGCCTTTGGCAGAAATGGGTAAAATGGGGACTTGGACTAATTCATCAACATCCTTATCATCCTCTTCCTGTATCAAATCTTCCCTTGGATTGTTATGAAACAAAGTGTTGATATTCAATGGGGTGAGTGGTCCTTGAAAAGTTTCTGCCGCCGTGTGGACCAAAACATTGGCCAAACCTAGTTTTTTGAATGTTGTAGCCTTTGGTCCAGGTTGTCTTTTACTATTTCCTTTGTGTCATTCCTAGTATGATCATGTTGGGAAGTGTGTGGTTGGTAATTACCATGTGAGGGAACAGGTCCTCCTCGACCTCTACCTCTGAAAAATCCTCTATTATTTGTCCCGCCTCTGTGGGAATTGTTATAGTGGCCATTGTTATTATTATTAAAATGTTGGGATGGTATAAAGTCTTGGGAATTCTGGGCAAAGTTGCTTTCAAACGGTTGAGCCTGTACAGGGCCAAAATGGTTGGGGAAAGGGGGAATGAGTGGTGGTATATTATAGTCTCGATGGGGTTGGGGAAAATGGTTACCGCCATGGGTATTACTATTATTGTGATTGTTATTGTTAAAATTCTTTTTCCTGTGAGGGGCACGAGATTTCCTAGCAGCCTGTTGCATATCAAGCATATGCAGGGTTTTTTCAGCTTCTGCAATGGTGTGTATATCTCTTAGGGTCAGGGACTCTTGAATATGCTCAGGGAGCCTAGCGAGGATATAATGAACAAGATCCTCCTCCGGTATCGGTACAGTAAGATGGCATGCTTTTACCACCTCCTTAAGGAAAAAATCAGATAGGGTGGTCTCACCTTCTGGGTTAAAATGTTTACCTGAAATAATATTGCGTTTCACTTCATACTGGGTAGTATTAGACCAATACCGTTGAAGGAAGGCTTGTTTAAACTGGTCAAATGTTTGGGAGGAATGTTTGTGTTGCACACCCCAGTTTCTGGCATTCTGGTCAAGGTGTTGGAAAACAGTTTCTATTTTTTCAACATCTGGTAGGAACTGAAAGTGTTTCTAAGTCTATGTAGTCATTTACTACTATTTTTTGTTTAGTTCGTAAGTTCCCTTTTTGTATGTTTAGGTTAAGTGTCAAGATATGATAGTGCTCACACACACCGTGTTTGTTTTGTTTTGAATTGTTCGCAGACTGACTGACCGAGGTCCTAGGAGCCACTGCTGTGACAGGAACCCGGGACACGAATACTTCTCGGCAGTTTTAGGGACCTTTTGGTTTATATAAAGCTTTGGCACTACGATCGGCGACCGTGAAAGGACTTGGGCATTTAACCCATTGGTTTTAACAAAGTATAAAGGACTTGGGTATTAATCCATGTTTAGTAAGTGTGTGAGTGAAAGTAGTGATAAGAGAGACGTTCATGTAACGAAGGACAGAGAGAGGCAAAGCCTAATAATTTTCTGTGAAAAACATACATAATTTTTGTAAACTACATTACACATATAATTTTTGTATACACAATTTTGTGCAACATCAGTTTTGTAAAGCATACTATCTTTTTGTAATTTTATGTATGTGTAGATATAAGGTGTACTATTCTTTTTTCTTGTATATTTGGTTCTTTAAAGGTTAACTTGATATTGAGTAATTTGGTTGCATGTTTTGAACTTAATTTCTATTCCATACGTGGAATTTTTGGTTTTGAGATATGTGAAATTTTGATAGTTTTGAGATTTTGATAATAATACAAGGTGAATAAGTTTTTTCAATGTTTGATATTGATTATAATTTCAAGGTGTGAGTGAGTAAAGTTTTAGTACTTTTGTAATAATTTTGGTATGAATGGAGAACAGAGCAACCGCTTAAGTTTAGGGTTAAGTTTAGGTTTGGGATTTTTCCAAATTTTTTGGGAGTTTTTCAGTAATTTTTTGGGGATTTTTTTTTTAACTTTTTCTTGGGTTTTTTTTCTTTAAGATGTTCAGCCAGTTTTTGTTCCAAAAATGACTTCAATCTTCAGGGGGCATGTAAGGCATCCCTCGTTATATTTGCAATATTTGGTTAGAATCGGGCCGAGTTTTGGGTTAACTTCAGTACACGATACCACCCTTTAAACCGAGTTAACAACACTTCGAGCATAGTAAAGTAAATAAATAACACATACATAGCATAAATAAACTATAAATTGCCATAAAGACATGATAGTTCAGCAGGAAATAGGTTATTTCACATAGGAGTAAATTTTTAATAACAGATACTAACGTTGGTTGGCGAGATGTTTTGAGCAGATTTAAACGAAGTAAATGTTAAATAATTGCAAATAGAATGCATAAATAAACCTTTTATCATGTTTAATACACATTATTTCAGAGATAAATAAGTAATTTCAGTAAAGGAAAAATCTAACTCATAAATTTTGGCATATTCCAGTTTTAGTATTCCTGAAGAGATTTCAGTACAGTAAAGACAATAAAGAACCTATATTACACAGGCCTAGACTCACTATAACCATAACTCCAGAAATAAATATAGTTTAGTAGGATTTTTAAAGAAATAAACTGGATGATAAAATGACAGTCTGAAGCAGAATGAAAATAATTCATTGTAATGAAACTTGACCATCCTAAAGCTCCAAAACAGCAATAATAATCCCTGAGACAGCCTAGTAGATAAATTATAGATTTCTGATAGTTTTAAAGCATCTAATAACCACAAGAAGTAATTGTATTGGATTTTGAATACTCATTTGCTTAAACAGTTCACTTAAATAATTTTGGTCTTTTAAGTAGTTTCAGGGTTTAAAAAGTAGAAAAACAAGCAGTAAATAAAATAATCTTTCAGTTTTAATAGGTTTTAAATAGTTTCAGTCTGTAGAATATGAAGTATCAGTGAGTAAATAGACGCCGGTAAATCGATCAATTTGGTCAACCTTTCGGAATTAATTCTAACACTTTTAAACCATTTCAAAAGCGCTAAGAACATGTAAATACCAGTTAACACCCATAATTAATTTTCTAGACACATTTTAAGACATTTTACTAACCTGTTGTAGGGTAATCCAATTTTTGAAGCAACTTT
>JARYHS010007493.1:0-11935 GCA_031002005.1 Vandiemenella viatica
ATCCATACGAGATCTCCTGGGTTGTACGCAACAGGTCGGTGCTTGCCGTCATACCGCTGACGGTCCCTCTCCTGGGTGGCCAGTGTTCGTATGCGAGCCAGCTGTCTTGCTTCTTCGACCCTGGTAATGAGCTGTTTTATATAGTCATCCTGAGTGTCGTCCGGCTGGAATGGGAACAGCGTATCCATTGTGGTCTCAGCTTCACGGCCATGGAGCAGAAAAAACGGAGTGAAGCCTGTCGTATCTTGCCTTGCTGTATTATAAGCAAATGTGACCACTGGCAGTATTGTATCCCAATCCTTCTGCTCAACATCCACATACATCGACAGCATATCGGCTAATGTCTTGTTGAAGCGTTCTGTGAGACCGTTTGTCTGAGGGTGGTATGCAGTTGTCATCCTGTGGACAACGTCGCATCTTGACATGACCTCTGATACTAGTCTTGACTGGAATACCTTTCCACGATCGGATATCATCACACGTGGTGCTCCATGCTTCAAAATAATGTCTTCTACTAGAAATTTTGCAACCTCTGGAGCTTCTGCAGTCGGCACAGGTTTGGTGACAGCGTAGCGCGTGAGGTAGTCGGTGCAGACTATTATCCATCGGTTACCGGTTGTCGACTTCGGGAACCTCCCCAAAAGGTCGATCCCAATTCGGTGGAATGGAACTGCTGCAGGTGGAATTGGTACTAGATGACCTGGAGGTAATTGCGGCACATGTTTCCGTCGCTGGCACTCTTTACAGTGACTCACATAATGCTTGACAGATCGGTAGAGACCCTTCCAGTAATACCTGCGTCTGATTCGGTCCAGGGTCTTCACAAATCCCAGATGACCGGATATTGGAGCGTCGTGGAAATACTTGAGAATAGCTGGCTGGAGATGAGCTGGAACGACCAGAAGCCACTTGGGGCCTAGTGGATCGTAGTTGTTCTTATACAATGTCCCATCTATCAATTGAAACCCTCCTTTGGCCGGTTCTCCTTTCTCCAAGGCGTCTATGGTTCTTAATAACTCTGAATCTTCCCTCTGTTCAGCTGCAACGTCACCTAATTCAGCGAGGGCTGAAATTCCATTCATGCTGTTGTGTTCTATTAAAGGATTCCTTGAAAGGCTGTCGGCATCCTTGTGTTTGCGTCCGTTTTTGAATACCACCGTGACGTCGTACTCTTGAAGTCTAAGTGCCCATCTTGCTAGTCGACCTGATGGATCCTTCAAGCTGGTTAGCCAACATAAAGAATGGTGGTCTGTTACGACGGTGAAAGGTTTGCCGAATAAATACGGACGAAACTTGTTGATAGCCCAGACAACTGCGAGGCATTCTTTCTCGGTTGTAGAGTAGTTTATCTCGGGCTTAGAGAATACTCTTGATGCATAGGCTATCACCTTCTCAGCACCTTCCTGAATTTGCACAAGCACTGCACCGATCCCATAACCGCTGGCGTCAGTGTGAAGTTCAGTTTCTGCATTCTCGTCGTATAAGGCTAGAACTGGTGCGGAAGTTAGAGCCTCCTTAAGTGCCTGGAAAGATCTTTCTTTAGTTTCATCCCAGGGTCGTTCCACATCAAATCACCCAATAAAAAAAAATTTTACACCCACCTCCTTAGATTTTCATGAAATTTGGCTCAAATGGTTCTAATACCATCATGACAAACACCTGCAATTTTTTTTTTGCGTATCTCTTGTAGTTTTTTTTAAATAAATTTTTAAAGCTTTTATGTTTTGCGTTTTCCGAACCTTCAGAAATGGTAAATTTAATTTGTATTGAAAACTTCAAAATTGCTTATCTTAAAAACTGTTTTATATACCATCATGAATTTTTGCAGCAAGTTTGTTATTATACATATTTGAAGATAAAAATGATACTATTAAAATATATTAATATTTTCTATGAAAAAAAATTATACGTATTTTTCTTCTTCTTTTTTTTTAACGGGTGTTTTGTTTTATAAGAATTGCAATATCTAGAGTCTCAGACCTGATAGAATGCTCAAATTTGTTTTAATGTACTCTTAAAACATATAGGCTACTTGATAAAACAAAAATAATGATGGCTTTTTTTTAACATGTTTATTAATTATAGTAGATTACATTAGAATTATGTACAAAGATAGTGTACTTACAACACTTATTATAACCCAACTGATTGCTTGAAACATTGAATTTTTTGAGTAATTTGTCTTTTTAATAAACATTAATCCTGATTCAAACTGTTTTTCCACTTCATCCAAGAGCTTTCAGTTCTTTTGATACAGTCTTTTTTGAAGTAATACATTCTTTCCAGTGCCGCTTGATTGAGGTGCGTCTACTACAGACTATGTGCTCCAAAGGCACTATGCAAGAATCTTCTCTTTCAGGCCAATAAAATGATGCAGCTGGTCCTGAAGGATGTAGAAATAGAATTTCTGCATCTTTCATCATTGAATATTGTTTTTACCTGTACAAAGTACCAGTTACCATCATAATTTGCAGCCACATAGCTATTTATGGATGGTTTAACACGAACCCAGTCAGAAAAAGAATGGAAAGAAAAGACAAAGGAGGGTTTACACTATCTGTAGTCCTTCTAATTTCAAGGTTGTTTGTTGGTAGTGGTTGAAGTTATGAAAACTTCTTGTTCCAGGAATGGTTCGGGTTGCTGAAAAAACGTTTTTCTAGTTTTAACCTTAGCAAATCAGCTTCTTTTTTGTCAATAAAGTGAAAATGAATGTTTCAATATTTTTTTCACAAAACTTGTACACTTCGATTGCTGTCAATATTTGTTCTTCGTCTGAAAGCTGTAGATGGCTTTCCTTAAAATTCTTTAATAGTTCCTCCTAGACCATCACAAATTGACTTCCCATGACTTGTTGCAAAAAAGAGTGTTGGGCCTTCAAATTAAAGTCTCTCACGTGTTCAGTCAAATTTTTAAAACTGTTTCTATTTTTGTACTGCCAGCACAACCATCTGTAAAGTAGTGAGCTGAGTCAATGTCAGTATGATGTAATGACAGCCACTTTGTAATTTCTTTTTGTACAAAGTTAACAAAAACCAGTGTCGTTCTTGGTCATCACTAATAAAACAGTGGTTGGAAACAAAAACATCGTTTTCCTCATTTCTTAGAAAAAACTCCAACTGGGTGTAGAGTACAACCAACGTCTATTCCAATGGTAACTTTGGATCTCATTTTGTATAACAAAGGAATAATTTTCACTGAAATCCATCACAATAATTGCTGTTTTGGGTGGTGGGTCTTCTTTCAATCTTTAAAGGCTGCGCTGATTGGGATTTTGCTATAAACGAGTGCAGGGGTGAGCTTTTCCAATGACGTAACCAATAACAAAATGTAGTCTTCAACACTGATAGACTGTTTGATCATTTATGCCCTGTCTGTGTTAACCCACTGACTGATTACAATTTCTTCTTCTAAATCATAATCTTCACTTAGTTTTTCAGTTAAGTACTCAATTAGTGCAGTATTTGCAGGACAGCTGTCGCAATGACGTAGCATACAGTTTTGGTTTTACATGTTGCACACAAGCATCTTAATTAGGTCTTTATAAGATTCTTCAATTTTCACAGCATCCAGTAATAGTTAACATTCTGGTGGATACTGCATACACATACAGTGTGTGTGCCTGCAGCACCAGCAAGGATACACCATTCAGGTCTCAAGAAACAAAATTTTGAAAATCCTACTTCTACCTCGGGATTCTCCCATTTGAAACAAGAATAGAGTTCTCTCAAGTTACACAAAATGAGTCTTTTTGCATGTACACATTTTTTTGAACACTTACTTTGTCTTTTGTTCCAGGTAGCACTCTCAAACTTTCATCCTTTTCATAAAAAATCTGTTACAAGTCTTACTGTATTTTCAGAAAGATTTTTACCTTTTTTTGGACCAGGAGTTTCCAAAATACCCTTTTCAGTTTTTAAGCTTGTCGCACCATGTACTCACTTACATTAAATTCTTTCATCACTTTATTTCGACTCCAAGAATCCGGAGCCAAGGTCAGAATCTGGATTTTTCTAGACCTCCCAACAGATGAAATCTTCTCTTTCATAACATCAAAATCCTTTGCTTTCTCAACCACACTTGTATCTTCTTCGTCATCATCAGAACTTGGTGCATCATATTTTAATGCTTTTGAAACCGCCTTTTTTGCAGTCTTTTCAATACTGCTAACCTTCCTTTTAAAATAAGACCCTTTACTATGTTCTGACAAAACCATGAAGCTTTATCGGCGTTAAACCTAAATTATCAAGAGCAATGTTTGTTTGTACGAGGGATTCATTTCTGGATTCCAATGATTCTAATTCAACCATGACTTCATCATCTGTTTCACTTTCATTGACTTCAACTCTTAATTTTTCCTCACAAAAGTTACGGCATGTTGAGCAAAGCTTTTGTCCAGGTTTTATGCTAATATTTTTTGTCAGTAATTGTTTAGAAAGATCCAAGCCTACACTTCTCAATGATTTTTTGATGGGTTTTTTGTGTTTTTTTAGTGGGTCTACACATGTTGTTTGATACTTTTCAAAAACATTTAAAAAGTAGTAGCTGTGGTGTGAACATATATTCTTAAATTCACACAGATTAATTCCAGATCGTAAGTGGATCAAATCTTTTTCTTCCTCACTCAATTCAGATAACGGTTGTAACTTTTTTGAAGGTGTGTAGGTTGTTTGGAAACGGTCAGATTTTTTAAATAACCCTACGCTACAGGTTTGAATATCTGACATACTGATTTCACTTTTGGTCTGATTACTGTTCTGTTTACTTTTATAGGATATTGGAAAAGAATCTCTGTAAACTAAGTAACAGTACTTACTGAAAGTTCGAATAAACTTAATAAAATACTATCCAAGCACTATTTAACACTGCAATAATTTTTTACTTCAAACACAGGAGTAACAAAATAAAATCCAAGCCTACATTGTTACTCCATTAAATTGATAACAACTATAACTGTTGACCAAATTAAAACTAAAAGACTTAAAACTCTGAATGAAAAAAAATAATAAATAAATTACGTCACTGTATGTAAGCACAACCTGACTCAATGAAAGACAGTGAGCAACTAAATCTAACAATTACCAACTGTGGAAGAACAGCATGACACCACAGGACAAGAGCCTGTTGAGACATGCTTGCAGAGTGAGCTGTATGGAGGAGCATGTCGCCACAGGAAATATATCTGATCAGACTTGCAGAACCATGCAAATTTTAATGAGCACAGCTAATCAGGCACTGTTATTAGCTAAATCGAGGTAAACCTGACTTGAGTTGTACTATTATGACGGCTGAGCTTTTTTAACTATTAGTACTGTAAAAACACACACAGCTGATTGAATTTTTAACTTAACATACCAAGTTTAAATTTAAACTTAACTGGAGTGGAAAATTGATATCTATCAACATTAATATTATTTATTAAGAAGATAAAAACTTATTTTTGGTGTCTAAGTCACTTGGTTCTTTTTATTTTAAAAATATAATTAATATTATTTTAAAAATTAGATAACTATTAAACAGGTTAAAAAGCCAACATAATTTTTCTTTTATCTAATAGCCTATACAATTAAGAGTATTTTAAAACAAATTTGAGCTTTCTATCAGGTCTGAGACTCTAGATATTGCAGTTTTTGTAAAATTAAACATCCGTTAGCTAAAAAATAAAATAAAAAACTTGTAAATTTTTTCATTTGGAATATTTTAATATATCTTTATGGTATTTTTTTACATTTAGATATAACACACAAAACTTATTCCAAAATTTCATACTGATATCTTGAGTATTCTTTAATATACAAATTTTTTTAGTTGTGAGGGCACGTTTCTAAGTTACGATTTCCGACTGCTGAAACAACGCCAAACCTAAAAACTTTAAAAATGTATATAAAAAACTATAAGAGATAGAGCAAAAAAATTTTACAAGTGGTTTCAGGATGATAAAAGAAGTAATTGTACCAAGTTTAATCAAAATCTGACATGGTTGGTGTCAAGGCCTGGGTGACTTGACATGGAATGACCCCCCAGTAAAACTTGGCGTCTCCCTGCAAAAGTTCTTGCAGTGGACGTGCCATGTTACAGAATCCTTTTATGAAACGCCGGAAGTATGAGCACAGCCCAAGAAAGCTTCTCACATCACGAATGTGCTGAGGAGTTGGAAATTCCATGACTGCCCTTACTTTATCTGGATCAGCGCGGACGCCATCTCCGTTGACCAGGTGCCCCAGGATTTTTATCTCTCTGGCGACGAAGAGGCACTTCTTCGGATTGAGGCGGAGTCCTGCAGTCTGAACACACTTCAGCACCGTTGACAGGCGACTCAGATGTTCTTCAAATGTTTTCGAGAAAACAACAATGTCATCTAAATAACAAAGACACGTCGTCCACTTAAGGTGTCGAAGTAAGTTGTCCATCATGCGTTCGAATGTGGCCGGAGCGTTGCATAATCCGAATGGCATTACTTTGAATTCATAGAGGCCATCAGGTGTAATAAAAGCCGTCTTTTCTCTGTCAGCTTCGTCAACCTCGATTTGCCAGTAGCCTGTCTGCATGTCCATGGTTGAGAAGTATGTAGCTCCTTTCAAGCAGTCTAAGGCGTCGTCGATGCGCGGCAGTGGGTAGACATCTTTCTTTGTGATTTTGTTCAGCCGCCGATAGTCGACACAGAATCGCCACGTACCATCCTTCTTCTTTACGAGGACCACCGGAGATGACCAAGGACTCTCCGAAGGTTGAATAATGTCATTATGCAACATCTTCTCCACTTCCTCTCGAATTATTCGCCTTTCGACTGGTGACAATCGGTACGAGCGCTGGCTAATGGGCGGATGATCCCCAGTATTGATACGATGCTTTATCGTGGGCCGTTTCGTCTGACCTTTTTTTTGCTGGGGTGTGAATACACCAGAGAATTGGCGTAGTATAGCTAACACCCGGTGGTGTTGTTCCTTGGTCAGGCCGGACCCTATTGGCAGTTCCATAGTTGTTTCCTCCAGCGTGTTGTCGGTACTAGTAACAGAGCATGGATCTTCGTTAATGACGTTGAGCTCGCCCTCCTGGACTGGTTCAGCTGTCCCTATGCACATTCCCTTGGGGATAATTTGTGACTGCTCGTGACAGTTGGTGATCCAAATGTCTCCTCGACCACCGATAATGCTTATGATAGCCGCTGGTATGTAGATTTCTTTCGTGAGCCTAATAAACTTTCTACTATCGACAAGCACTTCAAGGTTGCGGTCGTCCGTGTTTTTGACTGGGACTCTTCTCATTGCGAACGGCGGGATTGTCACGTTGTCAACGGCGAATAACTTCCCAGAAGATTCTGTGTTACGTGTACCCGTCGCAACGACTTCTTCAATTTGCAGCTCAGACGTTCCACAGTCAATGACAGCTTGGGATGCCTTAAGGAAGTCCCATCCAAGGATGACATTATGACTACATTCTGTTAAAATGACAAATTCAACTGGCTGGGTCCTGTTGTTGATGGTTATTCTCGCGACACAAGCTCCAGCTGGCTGGACGTACTTTCCATTTGCGACCTTTAGCACAGTTGCCCCCGTATCACGGAACATTGTCTTCTTTAGTGTGCGACGATAATTGTCCGACAATACGGAGAAAGAAGCTCCTGAATCAACCAGCGCCCGGACAGGTTGGCCGTCGATTATAACGTTGATGAGATTTCCCGACATCTTAGTGACTGTCATCCATGGAGGATTTTCATCTGCGGCGGCCTCACCTCCGTAGATGGTCGCCTTGCTTAGTTTTCCTGCGTGCGGCGGCTAGGGGAGCGGCTGGTAGCTCTGTCCGGCGACGATGAACGGCAGCGGCGCGTCGGGGATCGACCTCGTCTAGGGTACGGCGATGGGCTTCTTCCCGTAGGTCGACCGAACTCGTCAGCGGGTGGCTGCCTGGGGTAGAACTGTTCGGATGGCGGACGTCTTGCGGCAAAATAATCGTCAAATACTCGTCTTCTCTCTCTGCAGTAGCGTACTGACATGTCCAGGGCGCCCACAGTGGAAACATACTGGCGCGTTGTCTTCTGTCCTCCAGACGTCCGTTCGTCTGCGGGACGTCATAGGTGCCGGAGGATTTGGTTGTGGCCGTGTCGGCCGGTTCCTAGGCTGCCGTTTGGCAGCTGCAGCATACGTCATATCAGGGCGAGGCCATTCTTCACGTCGAGTGCGATTGGCTCGGCAGACAGGAGCTATTGTCTGAAATACCTCTTTTTCCGCCGCGTCGGCTCCTTCATGACCCACTGGGCTTACATCCATGGCCATGATCTGATGCTCACTCGGTTCAAGAGTCCCAGCTGCCATGAACTGTTGTAATTCTTCTCTCACAATTTGTCGTATGAGAGACGCAAAGTCGTGCTGGTCTTCCACAACTGCCATAGGGACTACGTTGGGAAGTCTGTCATACTTCTTTCGCCCAACCCTCCTTTGTTGCATCTCCTCAATCCGCTGGCACCACTTGATGAACTCTTCCGTCGTAGCGACGTCTTTTATCAGAAGAGCTTGGTACATGTCTTCTGCAATACCTTTCATTAGGTGCGTGATTTTGTCGGCTTCAGTCATATTCGGGTTGACTACGTTGCATAGGGCCAAAACATCCTGTATGTAAGATTGCGTCGGCTCCCCATGTCGTTGGGCCCGGTTCTTCAGTTGTTCTTCCGCCGAGCGGATTTGTCGCTGGTGGTCCCCAAACGTTTTCTTAAGTTCCGTCTGGAACATTTCCCAGTTATTCAGTTTTTCTTCGTTGTTCTCGAACCACTGCTGGGCGGTTCCGTCCAGATAGAAATAAACATTTGCCAAGCACATGGTATGATCCCACCTGTTGTACTTGGCGACTCGGTCGAACCCTTTTAGCCATTTGTTAGGATCCTGTCCAGCGTCTCCAGAGAACACCGATGGGTGTCGAATGTGCAGCTGGCTTGCCGCCATGGGTTTCCTAATGACGCGGACTTTCGGAAGGACGTACTGAGTATATCCTTTGTAGTCCGGTTCCAGTCCGTGTAGGCGGCGACTTTTACGTTGCCTAATCGGAGCCACGACGATGCAGCTGTTGCACAGGGTACCCGGCGTCTCCACCAAACTATGTCGCGTTGGAACCGGGGCAGGTGTGAATTCGAAGGTTACTTGTCAATGAACACAGCACTTAAACTGAGAACAGGTTTATTGAGAACTCAAACATACACGCAGCACTGACTGCCTCTTGGGCAGAATGCTCTTCTATTTATACACAGATAGAACGTACTAGAGATTACAAGAGTAGTTAACAAATGAAATGTGTAGAAGTTACAAGTGACCTTAGGAAACATGTAGAATCTTCTGGAAATAATAAACAGAATTAAATAATTTTTGTCAGTGGGCGGGATTGAACCGGCGACCTTCGGTACCGCAATTCGTGACGCTACCCGCTGCGCCATGCTGGCAGACGGTACACTGGCGTTCATGCGGCAATATTGAACCAACTTCGAAAAGAAATGATTATTCGTGGATCTTGCACGTTTCAAAATGAAGCCAGTTTAAATGCAGCAGCAACATCAACTAATCGTCTAATGCCAAAATCTTGGTTTTCTCAACGGGTCGGTAATGAAGAGGTAGGAACTGAAGTTAACCGATCTTGGTTATTATATTCACCAAAAAATAATGCAGCATACTGCTTTTGTTGCTTACTGTTTCTTACATCATCTTACAATCATCTTTTGTAACATCTGCTGGTTTTAGTAACTGGAAGAAAAAAGACGAATTGATTAGCCATGAAAGAAGTCCAAATCACCGAAAATCACTTACAGCTTGGAAAGAAACAGAACGAAGATTAATAAGTAGAACGGGAATTGATGTATCATTAGAAGCAAACATTCAGTCCGAAAAAGAAAGGTGGCGAAATATATTGCAAAGAATATTAGCTTGCATGAGGTATTTAATTACACAAAATCTTCCTCTACGTGGCCATGTTGAAGAACTAGCACTTCAAGATGGTACAAATGTAGGTAACCTATTATCTTTACTTAGACTTATAGGTCAGTTTGATCCGCTACTAGCAAATCATCTTCAACATGCCACAGAAACTCCAAAAACTGTCTCATATTAAGTCACCACAGATTCAAAATGAATTCATTCATCTTCTGGCATCTACAGTTCGAAATCAACTAATAAATGATATCAATGGAAGGAAATATTATGGATTTTTGTTTGATTCAACTCCTGATATCTCTCATCTAGAGCAAATGTCCCAAGTCGTTAGGTGTGTAGATGTTGATTTTATCAATAAAAAAGTTTCCATCAAAGAATCTTTTTGGGTTTTATTGAAATATATGCTAAAGATGCAGCCTCCATCAAAAATACAATTTTAGAGAAATTAAATTCCGATGAAATTTCATTAACAAACTGCAGATCACAATCTTACGATAATGCTGCCGTGATGGCAGGTCACACATCTGGCGTTCAACAAAGAATAATGGAAAAAAATCATAAAGCATTATTTATAAATTGTGATAACCATTCATTGAATTTAGTAGGAGTTACTGCAGCTAAACAAGATCCAATCGTTTTGACTTGTTTTGGAATAATTGAAAACATATATCTCTTTTTCTCACATTCTATGTTACGATGGGAATTATTAAAAAATGCTATAATAAAAACTGTCAAACGTGAATCTGAAATGCGATGAAGTGCCATAATACAAGCGGTTAGCGTTATCGTCGATGGGCTAGAGAATATAGTAGAACTATTTAGAAAAATTAGCAGAGGACATTACCACTACAAGTGACACCAGAAGTGAAGCTACAAAACGAAGCCAGTAATATAATATACTAACTTTTAGTTTCATAACTTTAGTTCATTTCGGGTATGAAATCTTAAGGAGGATTGATTGTCTGCAGCTCAGATTACAAGATCCTAGAATGAATTTTAGAGAAGCGTTCCATGATCTTGAATCGTTAGCAACTGAACTAGCCGAAATTCGACATAAGCTCTGTGAAGAGGCAATAGAAAAAGCGAAATCTCTTTGTGAAAAATGGGATATTGATACAACAATACGTGTAAGAAGACACCGCAAAATGCCCGGAGAATTGGCTACAGATGTTGTCTTTCCGCAGAAAGTGAAATTTCTCATGTTATGAAAAACGTTCTTGATTGTCTCCAACAAGAAATATGTACACTAGCCACACTGCTAAGCCGGTTGTTGCTAGGGCGCTAATAACAACAACAACAAATATGTACATGATTAAGTGGCCTTACTTTCAAGTTTGAATTTCTACTAGATGTTGAAAATTTATTAAACAAGACTAATGTTGATAACGATCTTGAAAAAAATTGTAAAAATTTGGATGAATTTTATAATATAGATTTCAATGGAATAGAAATCTTTATCTAAATATGTGACTGCAAAATGTTACTCCACAGTAGAAAAGAAATTTAACCTAAAACTCCAGTAGAATTTCTTACTTTTATAATCTTGTATGGAGAAGATGTTTTTCCAAACCTGAGAGTTGCACTTCAAATACTCCTGACTATCTCAGTATCAATTGCTAGCTGGGAAAGTTCATTAAGCAAATTAAAATTAATTTTGACATATCTACGATCAACAATAGGACAAGATCGCCTAAGTGACCTAGCATTTTTAAGTGCGGAAAGAGAAAAATTTGAAATGATCAACTTTGATGATATTATTGATAAATTTGCTTCATCAAAAGCAAGGAAAATGCATACATAGTAATTAGTTTTATTAATGTACTAGCTGGAACCCACGACTTCATTCGTGTTTGTAAAGAATTTGGATTGACAGCTACTGACATCTAACCACCATAGTGCATGATGGGCAACTCGATGCTATTACCACACACAAACGCCAGTCATCTGCGCTATGTGGTTCAGGTAGCAAAGTAAAATATACGGCCACCCATGTCTTAGGTCGAAATATGAAAATATCCTTGATCGGT
>JARYHS010007495.1:0-25000 GCA_031002005.1 Vandiemenella viatica
TGAATTTCTGCCAAGACCACAAAAGTCTACAAAAAAAGTAAGCTATCAACGAGATCAGTTCTTCATTACAAAAATAAATAAAAACCTTTAGGTAATGCAAGCATAGGCTATATAGCTGCGTAGACGTGCAATGCAGCGTTCCTTTGTGCGGTTGCAGTCGTGGGCGTGTTATCGCCGTAACCACAGCACATTCCGGTAGATACCGCACGCTGCCACGTGCTGCGTACTAACGGACTCTTACTACCACAATCTTTACAGTACTAATAAGTCTTTTGTCGTGATATCGTATTAACTGTCATGCCCGCAAGGTTATTAAATAAAATCAGTTATAGAAGTTGCTCTATTACCTGGAAAACAACTTTACATTAAGACGTGCATAGTAAAAATGCCACCATCCCCTTACGAAGTCATATACCATAGCCTTGTATTCAAAAAGTGACATGAAACAAGTAATGCAAATAATGTTTATTTTTATAATATAGCCCCCCCCCCTTTATCAAAAAAAAAAGGAAAAAATATGATATACTCGAGAGTGTGGTTCATTTTTGAAAGATTCACACCTCCTATGTTTAACATCGTTTCACTTTTCCTTTACGTCTTTCACGAGTTTTTGATTGTTTCACGATACACATTGTATGAAATTTTATAATAATCCAGTGTTTCACGCTTGGACGTGCTTCTGTCAAACAACTAACAGTGGCTGCTGGTCGCTGAATGACTCGAAATAGCTTAGTTATTGTTCCCGTACAGTGTTACCAACATCGGAATTTGCTTCTTTTATCACACTCTAAGTTCAGAATATAATTTGAACACTTTCGGTCTCTTAATCTGTTTTTCCGTGTCGAAAGGTTCCAAAAATTTATGTTGCCTCACTAAAAACATTTCAATTTTCGTATCAGAATAAAGCGAATTCTGTTTCGTTCCTAAATTCCTGTTTCCAGAAAGATTATTTGTTTTCTTCCAGGAACTGTACAATAGTTAAACGTATGACATAATGCAGGAAGAAATGATGTTTTCTTCAAAATATTATACGAAAGCTTATGAAAATCAAATATACGCGCGGAGCATACCTAACTTTGGATTCGAATCCTACAACGACCTTTCTTTAATTAATTTTGATAAAATCGTGTGAAACAATAACAAGGCATCCTAGATTACCATTATAATCTTTGGGTATAAGCTATATAACATGATATATTTTCATTAATAATACAAATTAGTTATTTTCCCTTTCAGAATTTTGTTTGGTTGTGTTGCCGCACTGCAACCCCAGTATCGCGAGGTAATGAACTATTCAGCAAAAATTCACAAAGTAGTTCAAAGTTAGAACAGTACACGATTCTCTCTGTATACGTCTGAAACTTTATCTGCCTCCTGGATAAGACACACATTATATAGTCTTTCGCACATCAATTCATAAATACAATTACGCTCCCAAAAAATAAAAATAAGAGTTGACAAGTACTTAAAATGAAACAAAAATTCAGCTTTTATCAATCTATAAAAGCAGAAAGTTGCTGAAGCCATAAGCTCACGAGGCTGAAAACAATACTGCTATTTTGGTTAAGAGCAATTTTGGATTTCTACTTCAAAACCTTGGTTCAACGGGTCACTAGCTCCATTTCGAAATATTACAATGATTATTTTAATTTTGTGTTGTGCTTTCCGCACAGTGCAATTATTCATAATAATGAGTGTTTCATGAAGCATCTCGACTTAATAACTCATCTAAACACGTCGTACCTGGATGCCAAATAACATTTTTTTTCTGTGGAAAAGAAAAAAAATAGTTTAAGAAATATGGGTTTCCGGGATCACTGTTTGAACCTCTGCGGTTGTTATTATAATTAATGTTTATTATTGCTTCAGTTTACTGTATTTCCAATATTTATACTGATGGCCAAAAGTTGTTGCTAAGCCTACTTGTAGCTACAAAAACTTTTTTAAGCTGTTTCTTTACGTTTTATTTGAACCAGCCATCGTATACACTAGTTTTCAGAAGCTTACGGTAAGGGTAACAAGGCAGGGGAGTGCTTGTTAATACACCAAAAAACAGAGAACCCAATTGCTAAAGTAGAAGTGACCTCTAACTTTGAGACTGTGCAACCACTCACATCGCATCTGTCAAATGAGATGCAGAGAAGTTGATGCCTACAATATTACAACTTACAAAACTATACACGACTAGATAAATACAAATAACTGTATCTCATAACTCTTTTGGTCACATTGTTTGATGGATTTGAGCCATAACCACCTCACCACATGATTACTACAAAAAAAGTAACTTAATTAATGTCGTATACTAAAAATTAATACCAATGTTTAAGGCAATTTAGGTTTAATTTTTAATGTGATTGATTTGTTTGCTCACTGGCAAAATAAATGATTAATAAGTATATACTGCAGCAACTAACTTTTACAACATTCAATCAGAAAAAAAGATAAATTCTTGTCAAATTATGGGAAATACATACTGACAGAGTCTCTCCAACGTATTTTGAAATAATTTAAAATCATTTGATTTTGATGCATGAAAGTCTCGCGGTTTTAGTCCAGAATCACAATTCTTCTTTGCTGAAGTTGGTTCGGGTCGTACGGAACCATGATGATATTGGATGTCTGTCATGGGGGTGAAATTTTCATCCCTTGAGAATAGTCGAGCAGGGTAGGAGAGGTGATGGTGCACGATTCATACGACACTGTTGATAGTGATTCATCTGTAGTCTGGCAACGTTAAACTTCTCTTTGCCTTCGGAAGATTAGTCTTGAATAGGGTAACAGCTGTCCCATACATACAATATAACCAAAAAGCTCTACTTAACAATAGTCACTTGCATACATACACAAAAACTTAGACCCACGGGAGAAAGAAACTGGCCAACCTGCCTCCATATCTAGCCTAAAAAGATCCTCTAGGAGTCTAGGACTTACTTTTCAATATTCTGCCATTACCTAAGTTAATTAAAGATAAACACACACGAAAGTCTTTTTTGTATTTCGTTTGTATAATAATAATTCAGTGTGGCCGTAATGAGCTTGTGACAGGGTTTCTATTGGCTGCGCATTCCACCCCTACCGTAGCCGCCTTAACCTAACCCGGTAGTCTTACCGGGAACAAGGGACCTATAGTTTAAGGTGGAATTCGAACCACGGAAGCATTCTGGTGTACTCCAAATTACACAACAAGCTGTGCTAGAGGTGAAGGTGCTATGAAAATCCCCACCGAGACAGGGATTCGAACCGGAGACCTTCCGATCCCTAGTTAGACTCTTTAATCAGACCACTCTTTTTGTTTGTGAAACGTGTACTTTTAAGGATTACGTAGAAGACAGCTAGACAACGTCACCAATAGCTTAAATAACTACATACGAGGGTAATCTCAAAAGTAAGGTTCCCTATTTTTTTTAAATGGGCGGCATTGTTCATTACCATAATTGTTTACATCGTTGGATAGGTTAAACATTAATCTATTTTTCTGCATAATCATCATTTTTCCTAGACATTTTTGTAGACATTCCTCCAAGTTTTGTATCCCCATGTCGTATAACTCCGCCACCAACCCATTGAGGAAGTGAGTAACCTCTTTTGACTTCCGGAAACGTAGGCTACCGAAGAGTTCCTTCAAGTGGTTGTCATGATGCAGCTTCACAGCATTGCTCAGTCTTCTTCTCCGGCAGTTTTGGATGGTTCGCAATACCTCTTTCAGTTTATTGTTGTCCCAGTAAGCATAAAGTCAATCATCCACGCGTATTCCCTTACGGTGCTAAAACACGTCACCATGACTTTGCCGGCAGATTGTGTTTTCTTAAACCTTCTGGGCTTAGGCAAAGTTGAGTGACGCCATTCGCGTGATTGTTTTTTTTTTTTTTTTTTTTTTTTTTTTAGGGAGTGAAATGAAACTACTTTTTAGCATACGCTTCCGGACCGACGATGAAGTCAAAGAAGGGGTTACTTGCTTCCACAACGGGTTGGTGGGGGTGTTCTACGACATGGGGATATAAAAATTGGAGGAATATCTACAAACATGAATAGAAAAAATGGCGATTATATAGAAAAATAGATTAACTTTCAAGTTTTCAAATGAAGTAAATATTATGGTAATAAACAATTATGTCTATTTTCAAAAATATGGGAATTATACTTTTGAGACAGCCATTCTATAATATACAAAAATCCATGATAATGATCGGTATACGAAATAAAAGTCCCGTCTCTGTATGATATGGTAACGCATATCACCTCAGCCCATATGCCTCTGTTTGTAACGTGTACCAGTGTGATTGGTTTCGTAACAGTTGCAATAAGAGCAAATTCAGTTCAATACACGAGGCACAATGAGGTTAAATCGCTCATGTCGCTCACATACACGGACTGTGCAGATTAACACTGATGTCTCCAGCATACACATAAATTGTGCAATAAATTCAGATATTATACCGTAGAGAAGCGCTGTGAAATATAATGTACGTCATACAGAAAAAACTAGCAAAGAATCTGATAGAGAAGAAAATGGAAACTTGAAAAAGTAGAGAAATATTCGCACCAAAGATAACCATTGGCAGCTAGATTCAGTTGGTTGTCATTTTTTCTGAACTACAAAAAAAAAAAAAAAGTTTGAGACATTCTTCTCTAGAATCTTTAAGTCAAGTTGATAGTGAGACGAAAATAAAATGAAAATCGAAAGTACCTCCGATGTTCGCTTTGTCACTGCTTCTTTAAAAAAATAATTGCAGTGGTTTTCTAGCTACGGACTAAAGACTCGCTCTGTTATCAGAAAGATATCTATTTGAATACTTTTTTTACACACACCGAAATCGTTTTAAACGAGAGTTTAAAATATTTGGTTAGGAATTGCAACAAATTAAAATAAATCTCGTCAACCGACTGTTTCTAAAGAGTTCTGTAAATAAGGTAGCATTTTCATGAAAAAATGACGATATATATGAGATGAAACGAACTAGCTCTCAACGAATGATTCTGAAATGTTAGCAATTTATCCAATTTGAAAATCGATCCACTCGCAAGAAAGAAATCGGAAGAAAATTCATGGAGCATGGATGAATTTAAAGAACATCTAACAGGAACTTGATAACGAATATGGCATACAAGGTGCCCAGTGCTAAAATTTCGGAAATTGATATGTGATGAATAGCAAGGTTGGTTGTTTGTAATAGAATAAAAGAAGAACCGGCTTATTTGTAGTAATTGTTTATTTGTCAACTGAAATAATCACGTAGCAAAACACTTGCAACTGAAATAATGAAAAGTTTCCCGAACACAAACAAAATAATCAGAAAATCTCCTTACTCTAGAAAACACCCACAGTTTATCAATATCTCTGGTACTGCTATCTAGCGATATGCAATATCTCCTTATCTTTGCCAGCGAAGCCTAGCAGCTTCATTCTCAACTATCGCATACCCGTTACCTCGATTGTTCATAATTTTGCCAAATACGGCATGAATTTCCAAACATTTCTTTTTTAATTAATAATTTTACTAACGCGGAGATATTAATCATTAAAATGGTACCTCATTCATTGATTTTGTATGAAGGGAGAAAAATGGCTCAACACAAAAATAATACCTTTTAGGAATAATATATATGACTATGGATATTTTACAGATTACTTGAAACACTCGTGTTCCCGTTTTTTCTCCGTGATTGGGAGTCCTGGACACTAAAAGCTAAAAACTAAAGCGGTTTCGATGTGTTATCTATCTTACCGTTTTAATTAGAAAATACTCTAGTTATTCGGGGAAATAGACATAAAGGAGGAAATGATGATAAATATGAGTGCTCAAGTTTTGACAACAGCATAATATCTTTTATGTTGTTACGTAATATGTTGCATAACAAAGCCGAGTCATCCAGATGGCTCTTTCATAAAATCCATGGCCGTTTTTTTCCCCGTTCCTTGCCCACAATCTCGTTTCTAATGATGTCGTGGGTTACAAGTCGTAAAGCTCTCAAAAGCATTTCGATCAAGTGATCAAATCAACTTTTATGAAAATTTCGCTGTTGAAATATTTCTTTTTTAACCAATAACAATGATCTTCTGGATTCAGTATGTGCTGGTAAGTATTCGTATGAAGAAAAATAAGAAATACCTTTACGTATAGTTCTTAACTGAAGCCATTAATAATAATGAATGTACCAAAATCGTCGAGCCAACTTATTTTATACCGCTGGGTCCATGGAATTATACAAAAACAAATTCTGTTATGCAAACCAACAAAACTGTTGACATATAGTGAGTAACAAATACAATTATTAATTTTTTATCTGAATAGGAATAAAACTAAATGATTTGTATTGGCTGTTAAAATGTTAATAAATCACTCTAACCGCAAGGAAAAAATTTATACTTTCGCGGAAAATTTGAGTCAGGAAATATGTATATATGTAAAAAGTTACACCATTCCGAATCACCGTAATTATCCTACACACTTTATAACTTTAATTGTCTTTTAAAAAGGTACTAGAATGTACTTTACTTTTAAATTGATATTTCTGTATACAATTATACAAGATAATCTGTTATACTAACAGGATACGGAAGATAAACATATTAAACACAGTTTGTATCCAACTATACAATTTGTCCTCTCTCTTCTTCCCGTTTCCGAAACAATGAAGAAAGATTATTGTTATACAGGACCTCCATTTGCAATGAGCACGGACTGTTCGGGGTTCGCGTGTCTGCCACGTGATGCATGCCACCTGCCAATCACCGAATGGAGCCATCACTCAGGGCCAATCTTTCGATACCTGCTAACTACCATACTTAACAGGGCCCTATTCAATTTGAGGACTAACTGCCAAATAAGTCGGTTCGTGGCGTGTGAACATTTCTGACGCTTCAATTATACCTGTAGCACAGCTTTGCGGGACGACCGGTTGCTGGAAAGACCACGGACCTAGATGAAGAATGGTCACTGAGGTCAAATGCATTCAGTACTAATGGTACAAGTAGCAGAAAACGTTCGGTTCTGGCTTTTGCCACACTGATAAAACGTCAAATGTAATCAATCTTTATGTTTCACATCTTATCCGATAGTACCTGCTGAAATTTTTCAACTGTTGGATGGTAATTCCAATACTTCAGGCAAACATTTTCATCAAACGCCTCTGATCTATAGAGTGACCTAAAGATTAAAGTGCCTGACTTTGTTACAAGAGGTCCCTTGTTCAAAAAGCGAACTGGGTCGGAATTTTTAAGGGCCTTAATTTGACCTACACCTGTGGCAAAGCTTTGCTTTATTGTTGTGAAGTACGCTAGGACGCAAAACTATTAAATCCACTTTACCTGACAGAAATGCAGGGTTATGTCTACAGAATCCCTTTCACACAGGAATACTCGGGTTTTTTTCCACATAAGATTCCACAACTCATTTCAGTACTTCAGCAACTTTAATTCCGTTATCAGAAGCCATAATTAGATCTTCTTGTAAGATAGAAAGGAGAAATCTTCAGTGTGAGCATGCAAATTGTATGAAACCCATGTATCTCACACTAATGTCGTTAGTACTTATGAGTCTTCATTAGTCATAAATCGAAGGATAAAAGTATTGTAAAGTCTAAATCTGCTGAATTCACACTGAATGAAATCCTTGTAAATGCTTCATTAATCTATTATTACTATTGTTCCATAAATACCTGCACAAATTACCTCTGGGATGTGGAAGATGTCATATTTAATATATACACGTACAATAAGAATAATAATCATACTAAAAAGTATTATATTTTACAAACAAACAAATATTAAACATTAAAATTCACAACTGAATTTTACAAAAGGCAAATTAGAAACAAATTGTTAGATGTAGTAGGCATTTCCTGTAAGATAATTATTCAGTTTATCTTTAAAAACATTTTTACTGTTTACAAACTGTTTTATACTTTCAGGAAGTTTTTTTGAACAGATGTGTCCCAGAATAATTAACTACACTTTGTACTAATGACTGAGAAGTCATTGTAAGAATACTGAGCTTTTTAGGGACTTATCTTTAAAAATTTCTTGGTTTTAAACATCATCTTTTAGCTTTTATCTGCGCTATGAAAACTTTTTTACTTTGGAAAGAGTTTCCTCCAAAAATAATGCCATATGACATTTTCTTAGAAATAACAGTGATATGCCGCCCTTAAGGGAGCGTCCATAAACTGCGTGGCTTGTTCTTGGGGGGGGGGAAGCTACGGTTATCTACATGGGGGAAAGGGGGGTTTCCGATCCAAGTCAAGCATCTTATGTGTAACAGTTAACACAAAACAGCATGTGAATAATTATTTTCGTCTTTTAATTATCTCCATTCGTAATTTACAATAGTCTGACAAGAAAAAACCGTACAAAATGTCTTCTGGAATCAATAGGGAAAAAAGCTGCTTGCCACGCGGGGGAGGGGGAGAGAGGCAAAAGTCACATTAGGCTACGTGGGGGTAGGAGGGGAGGGGGGGGTTAGGAGTTTCAGTGAAGGAAAATCTTGACTGCAAGACATGCGTCACACATCAAAAGCAGAATAAATCAGTTCGTTAACGTGCCTCAATGCCAGTAAGCAACATATATATAGACTGAAACAAGTCACGCTGCATTGTAAAGAATACTAATTTCCAACGAAAACATCCTATCTTTCATATTCTTCCAAAGTTGTTTCAATACTGAATACTTCCATGTCCGCGTGAGAAACTGTATTTGATGTTATAGCACCAAAATGCTTACTTCAGCTGACAGCATGTGCTTATCTCAGCAGAATTAAATATTATTCTGAAAAATCAACGTTCATAACCGTACCAGCTGTAATACAACCACTGTAATATCTGTGAGGAAGAAATTAGTTTGTTATATATCATCATGTACACTATCAATCTAGGTTGCTGTTAGTCTCACCTCTTCAAGCTGGAAGTTCTGTTTAGGCCAGGCTTTCCGTGTAACATTGATGATGCCATAAAAGCGAAGCAGCAGGTGAAGAGAAAGTGGGATCAACAGCTCAAGGATTAATATATTCTATGCAGAACACAATCAGCAACTGATGTGGTAACTGAGGTGGAATGGGATGGGATTCATTCAAAGACAGGAGGAGGATGAAGACACTGCTGGGAATGTAACAGGCGTATTTTGGAAATGAGGCGTACAAAGATATTGGTGGAATAATTAATAGTGGTGCATGGGTTGTAAAAGATGGCCATAACAACAAGCTGGCACTCGATTTCAGATATAAGGGTGTGGGAAAATTTTCTTTCGTGTGTAAGGGAGTCAGTGATTGGAGTAAAGTAGCAAGGGAAGTGATGAATAATTTACTGAAAACGGTGATAAAATTTAAATTTAAATTCGTAGAGAGAAAAGTAGGCGGATACAAGAAAGGAGAATAATGAGTGTGTAGAAAATGGCCACCGGATCGTGCGCTTCATAGCAATTAAATTAAAAATTGCTTATTGCGCACTTCCGGCAAAGAACGTAGATGAAAGTCTGTCAGTAACCTTACCGTTGGTTTACAGAAGTTTTTAGTAAAGTAAGAGCTTAGAAGAAAATAAGTGTGTGTGTCGTTTGATGCACGACGATTAAGTCTCATTGCAGGTAAAGCCTGTTGCTGAATACAGTCTCCTTGGGCAGGCTGGCGGATGACGTGTTCTCTGGTGTCCCAGTTGGCCATTAATTAAATCGCAAAACATTTATTGAAAGTTATCGGTAATATAGATATATGCTACCACAGAATTTTTGAAGTGAAACTTCTTTGTGTGCAGTAGGGAGAAATCTGTTAAGAGCGCATGCGCAGAACATCACTTAACGTTCCGCGCATGCGCACCTAAATGTTAAATGAAAATCACGTGAAGACGTCAGAAAGTGTATTTACATCCAGAGGAGTCGCCATTATTTTTAAAACTTGAATGCTATCAAAGGCTTTATACTCGTAAGGTGGGGTGTACAGTCGAAAAATGTACAACGAAATAGTAGTTCTAAAATACCAATATAGCTCGGGAACCTCTTAACTGAAATGAGAGATTGGTGTATTGTTGTATAGAGGACAAAATGAGGCGGTTACATGATTTCTATTAAACCGAAACTGTTCTTCCCAACTATAGCACCTCCAGTGAAGTTATGTCAAAGATAGCTCTGATAACGGTTTTTCAGTTCGCGCTGAGTGTCACTTTGAGCATCGCATACCTCAGTGACGGTCGTTTTAGTGTTATTAATATTAAAAAATTTAAACTAGATCACTTGCTACAATTTTTCATGTAATTGAGTACTATGGAGCAAAATTTTTAAAAGTTTCGCTTAATTGTTTGTGAACAGGCTGGGGGCTGTTAAAAAGAGAAAAGTTGCAGAATTATTTGTAAATAATTACCAAACTAGACCAAAACGAATAATAAGTACAGAATGGATTTGGCTAAAAAAAATGACAGGGTAGAATGAGGAGGTTAGGGAGACATTGAAGAAGTAACCCTTGCAGTAGTTGAAAGATACGGCAAGGGTATATAAAGAGAATGGCAGAAGACAGAATTCCGAGAAAGATAAAAGAAATGGAGGTATAAGGAAGAGAAAATCCAAGGAATGAAATAAACGATGGTAGGAGTGGAGGAAGGTGTACAGAAAATGATAGGGTTATGTATAAAACTGGGAAGAGAGAAAAAAAATTGAGTGGTTTGTGTGCAAAGCAGACCCAAGACAGTGGTTTTGCAACCGTGGAAGATCATTACTACCACTACCAAGTTGTTAGCTTCTCCAAGTGTTTCATGAAACCATTTTTCATTTTTTTTACCTTTACTCCTCATCTACATCAAGGTCATTAGAGGCTAGAAAGGACATGAGGCAAGGAACTAGAAGGAATTCCGATCTGACCTTTTGATGAAACCATCCCGGCATTTGCTGGAGCGATTTCGGGAAACCACTGAAAACCAAAATCTGGATGGCCGTACGGGGATTCGAATCTGCGTTCTCCTGAATGCGAGGCCAGAACGTTACAGCTCATCCACCACGACCGTTTTTGTGATTCCAACCATTTAAACTTGTTGCGAACAAAAACTCAAATGCTTCTGGATTTTTACCTAACAAAACCGAATATCGTCAGATCAGTGGCTCAAAAGTACTGTGTGGTATGGAGAAGTTTATAATTTAACTTGCGTCATTCCTGCACTGAATTCTAAACGAAAAATTATTTTTCAACCTTCTCAATCCTTTCCAAAATTGATAAACGAAAGTGATTAAAAACATACCCTGAAACGAACCTTTATAACGTCAGTCGCGTGAGTATACTTGCTAAGGAACTGGCTTCATGTTCTGTTGTCAGCAATTAGGACAGTGTATGCAGCAGATATCATTTTAATTAAATGCTGCTTCCTGTTGTGTTGTCCTTCCACTTCTGCTTTAAAATTAAACTGTAAAAGGCTTGATACAGTTGACATAAGTACTAACAAAAAAACTGTTATGAAATCTGACCCATCATAAACCAGAGAAGAGTATAGGAAATCATCAGAAAAATAAGACCTAGGTGTAAAAATTAAAAATCCTGGTTCTTTGCACTGGAGAAGGCTAGCAAAGTTCAATTTATCCATTTGTAGAGAAGCTACAATTAAAAATCCTTAGAATTCTCATTGAAATAGTTTGGTTCCTATAGATATTCTAATCATTAGGGAAGAGTTGGTTGCATACTGCCAACAATTTTCGACTCTTTATCAAATCCTCAACTACGCTTTCAGAAAGTAAATGCAGATCACTTAATTATGCTTATTTTAAGCTTCTTTAATATTTGTTCTTCAGCACTATTTAACTATTCTATATCACTTACATCCGAAATGAGAATTTTTGTGTAGATTACTAACAAACACCTGAGCTAAAACTATTCAATTTTTATTCCTGCAAACAACAACATTAGCCTTCGAATACGATTGACACAATCCTGTATCCGCATGGCAATGTTTTCTGATGTAGAAAGCAATACGTTTAATCTTTCAAACAATGCAGTTCATAGTTATTGTAAATAATATTCTCTTAGAGATACAATTAATTCAACGAAGATATTCCTTTACATCGTTTCGTAGCACAGTCCAACATGTTTTATTCCGGCTGCTAATTATTATTACATCCTCACGAACTAATACTGAAAGAAAAAGCATTTTGCATTCTAATAGCTACCGATATTTCTGACACTTTCTAAATGTAATAGTCGAAATGCCGTACTCGAACAAGATGTGAAGCCTCTCTCGGAATATTGTAATTACTACATTCCATTTTCGTAAAAATATGTTGCAGCAGCAATATTCTGAGATACTAAGCACTTGCCTCGTTAGATACGATCTTTCCCGTACCGTAAATATGGCCCTGCGTAATGACAATGCGCCGCTATCATTCGGCCTGTTATTAGTGCTTGTTTTTTTACTTACTGATTCTCTGGAATACGTCTTCTGCTGAGTTACATCCAAAATCCTTCTATTACCTCCGCGTTTTAAGACCAAAATAATGTAGAGCGCGTACAAGGTGAACGGGATACTACATTACCGGCCCGACATTAAGCGTGTCGTTTGTTGAGCAATGGCCCCAAATGATAAATTGATTTAAATTATCTTCGGTCTGGCGGCGGCACAACACTTTCTATAACGCACGTTTGCAGCTTTCCCCGAACGTCACTTCCGAAAGAAAAATTATAATTGCTTCGCCCGTGGCAATTAATATTTCATTAGTGTGACGCGTATCTCAAGTAGTTGTAAATGAGTCAAACTAAATCTGTTTCTTCGCCCAGCTAATTACTCTAAATTGTAACCGATTCTCGAAGGTAGCTGTTGTGAATTGCTTCATCCGTTAAAAGACGCCATACACTTATTACGAACAGAGGGAAATGAGACTCAGCTATATGAACAACTACACAGTACAAGTAAAAAATTGTACTCTCTGTTGAGCCCAACGTATACTCTTAACATGTTAACATGTTGTCCACCAAGTATTTACGTACACTGTAACGAATACTGTTAAAGCCGTGAAAAATCATACAGGGCTAGTCAAAATGATTGCAGTAATTTGAGAAAATTAATACATATTTATTATTTGACATATACTTACAAGATTACACAGATATATAAACAAACTGTGAAAGTTTATTTGAGTGTGTAAAGATGCTCAATATGTGCACCTTTAGTGACTCTGCACACATCAAGTCTTCCCAAACCCGCAGGTCTCTATTAATAAGAGCAAATGCATTGGTGATGCGAACCCGCAGGTCTGGCAGATAAACTAGTACTGGTGGCACGAACACTGTGTCTTTTAAGAAACCCCAAACAACGAAGCCACAGGGGAACGAGGAGGCCATGACATCAGCTGACGATCAGCATCCCCAGCACGACCAATCCAGAGTCACTAAAGATGCACATATTGAGCATCTGTAGACACTCAAAAAAAAAACTTTCACAGTTTGTTTATATATCTGTGTAATCTTGTAAGTATATGTCAAATAATAAATCTGTAGTAATTTTCTGAAATCACTGCAATCATTCTGACGAGCCCTGTAGATCATTGCAATATAATATAAGTAATATTATATCAATCAGCCTTATGAACGTCACATTTAAGTTCCCTGGTTTTAATTAAATATTTACTGACCTTACGACTGGGTGGAAGATCTACGCGATAACCATTCACTGTAATAGAAAAATAGACGATTTTGTTGCCTTCTCGTAAAGACATTATAAATTTCCAAATAAAGCTTCTGTACACGAGTGTCATGTTAATGTTGAATAAGTGTATTCAGTATTTAATCATGGAGTTGACACTTTTTGATAAAACGCTAAATATTTGCACGATTTTGTTCTGTGACAGCAGATTTTTTTAAAACTAATTTAATTGCGATGGAGTGCTCTTTATTATGGCAATCTCGCTACACATTCATTTTCCCCTTTCTTATAGACCCCTACTTTTGCCATCTATGAATTTTAAATTATCAATTCATTAAGCATTTTTGGCAAATTATTCATCATTTCCTATGTTAATTTATTCCAATCCCTGACTCCCTGATATACGAAAGGAAATGTTCACACACCCTTACGAGCCATGCATCAGTTCATAAAGTTAAGTCTTCAGAATTCTGTGTTAACTCAGTGACTGAGGAAAGCTGACTGAAGCTACAAAAAGTTGTTGCTAACTACACAGTGGTTTCAACCTCTTTTTTATCTTAAAAATAACAATAATAAGACATAATATCAAAATTAATAAAAAAAATCTCCATACGTATATAACATCTCTGGTTTTCAGTTAACAGGTGTAATTTTTACACAGGACGAAATCCTGATTCATCTGTGAATCATGGTCTTTAATACTTCAAGGCACTGATTCCTTGTCAAAGTTCTTTCGCACATTCTCGACAATATGTTATTCACCGCCCTTCAGGAGTGCCTTAACTAGGACTCGGAAAGTTTTAATTAAGTCTGACAATAAAAATAGTATGGCTGCCTTCATGACCAAAGGGTTCCAGATGCCACGTCTTTTTAAAACAAAAATGAATTAATTGGTATTGAAAAATGATTATGGAAAGCTTTGTGATGAGATCACCAAAGTATCCATCATTCACATTCAACCCTCAAACAAAACTGTATATATACTGAATGATATGAGTGTAGAGGGTCTCTTCAAACAGAATCGAACTTTAAGAATAATAACAGGAAATCGGAACGATATTCAGTGGGGCACGAATAGTGTTGTAAAAAAACAGTTTTTTTTCTGACTTAAAAAAAAAAACATGAAAAAAACTGTGAAAAAACATGTTTTTTTCTGGGACATGGTTTTTTTCATAACAACTAAATTTCAAATTTTTAAGGAATTTATCGTTTAATATGACTGTTTTAGAGTTTATACTAAGTACTTATCTTAATTTTTCTGGTTCAGTAGAGAAAAATTACAAAAATATTGGCAACATTGACTGAAGTTTTCTTTTACGAACAGGGACTTCCCGAAAAGGCTAGGTTGCGCGAGAAGGAATCCCCGTTCCCCGTTGTTTGGATTAATAATCGCTATTTGAACTAGTGCTGCCAGCCCTACAAATTTATCTGTAGACCTACGGATCTTTTCAAAAAATTAGGAATTTTAAATTTATCTACGGCTTTTTGCCTCTTTTTATCACTTATTGTGCTTTCCTTATATTCGTATACTTGTTAAACTCGCAGCGTATAGTGATACTGAGTCATTAAATTGTCAGCAATTATTAATCATTTCCTTGCAACCGTTGGCGTAAACCAACGATTGAAAAGAAATAAAGTTCCTATTTTCTATGAAAATAGATTTAAATTCAAACTTAAAAGAACTTAATAGAGAACTATCGGCGCCGTCTTTATGCACAGTGTGTACTTTGCTCACAATTTAAAATTGCAATCTCAAAAGCTTTTGCGTACAATACATCCAGTAAAAGAAAATGTAATTATTTCTGAAGTAATGGATCTAGAGCAGACAGAATAAGAAACAGAAAATTCCGACTCCCACCGAACTAGTGTTGATAGTACTGATACTAGTGAATGTGGTACTGACAGAGGATGAATAAAAATTATGTTGCCTATAGAGATACATTTATGAATCATTATGTAAGACATTATATGATTTAGTAAGATTTAAAACACACATGTAAAATGTAAGTTCCGTAGATAAAACTATAATTGATCAACTATATTGTTTTCTGAAAAAAAAACAAATTTAGAAAAAAAACAATTGTGCTAGGTTTTTTTTCATGTTTTTTTTCACAAATCAAAAAAAAAAACTTTTTTTTCAATTTGCAACAATAGGCACGAAACCTTTACACCGAGTCTGGTGAGTGGACGGTAATGATCGAGCCTAGCATTAGGGAGGACGTAGGTTCGATCCTTGGTCCAACCATCCTGATACCAGTTATGCATGGTTTCCCTAAGTCACCCCAACCGAATGCGAAGGTATTTCTTCATAAAGACCACGGCCGAATTCACTGTTCACTAGCCTGGGCTCATCGTCGACGAGTGGTAGAGATCCAGTCGCTGTTGACTCTTCGAGTGTGACCGAGACAATGGAACGCTATGTTGGATCCAGTAATTCCCATAAAAGAATGACACCAGGTACTTTATGTTATGTCTGACTTCTCTGGCACACAGTTCGTCACCTACAGTGCTACTGATATCGATCTAGATGAACGACGATGTCGTACCAAAAACGTTTAGAGCCTAGTAAAAATTACGAGAGATATGTTTTGTTGTTACTTCCAACTATATTTTAAGTCTGCGCAGTGAACAATTAGATTCACCCATATTCACGACCACTTCGAAATATCTAGCCTAGTGGGTGGGCGGTAACTCTCGGGCCTAGTATTCAGGAAGACGAGGTCACAATTTCGGTCTTACATAGTTTTCCGAAATCACTCCAGGTGAATGTCGGGATGGTTGCTTCAAAAGGTCATGGCCTAACTCATTCCCGTTCATTGCCCCCAGCCTCTTTCCACCGTAAAGCTAAAAAAATAAACTTGAAAATGATAGGCTATCGTTGATGTATTTATGACAACTCCTGTTTTCCTCTTTTTTTTTTGGTTTGTTTGCAAACTAACAGTTTGTCCAATCATGGTAAAACGCTACCATACTGTACACGGGGAGCTACTACTGTCAGTTTTACGTAGTCTCGTAAGCGAATGTTCTACAAGGGGTGATCAAATGAAAAGGTACGAAACGACGTAAAAACGTAACAGTTAAATATTTGTATATTCCGCTATGGGAGAACGTAGCGAGACATCTCGGGATGCGATTGGAGTCTCTGACTGGGATCGGAGCATGCGCGGGCGCCCGCATGCGCAGTAGAGAGCAGAGGCTCTTATCAAAAGCGGCGTCCAAATGTTGTGGCAGTCCGTATGAAGACAGGATGGCGTACAGGTGGGAGATGTGTACTGTGAGACACTCCGACGCCTACGCAGGTCCATCAAGAACAAAAGATCGGGGCTGCTCACGGAGGGTGTGGTTCTGCTCCATGATAACGAACGCGAGTCCACACGTCTCCAGAGTCACACACATGGAACTGGCGAAGTTCAAGTGGGAGACGTTGGACCATCCGCCCTACAGTCCGGACATGTCGCCCTGCGATTTCCATGTATTTGGTGCACTGAGGAAACACCTGAAAGGGAAGCGCTTCAACTCGGACGACGTACTCAAGGACGCTGTGAAGGACTTGGTCTCGTCACGGCCACAGGAATTCTGGGAACAACGAATCCTGCGGCTTGTTCATCAGTGGGATCGTTGTGCTCAGGCCTATGGTGTATATTTTGAATAAAGTCTACATTTGTACCCACCGTGTCGTTTCGTACCTTTTCATTTGATCACCCCTTGTAATATTGCCTATTCTCCACTTCAGAAACTGCATGCTAAACAGGAAAATAATACAACCTAAAAAATTTTAACGGTTCGTGGATGGATGAAAACATGCATTACTTATCCTTCCTTTATTAAATGGTTCTTAATTACCTTGACGTTGACTTGATGTGAAATATGGATTAAAAAGAAACTTTGAAGCGTTCCATTCCGTGTACTATAACCATCGAAGTTGGCAGAACTTTATTATACTTTGGGGTTTACGACTCATCCACTAGCTCATTAAAACTGGGACAACATTTTTGGCAAGAAACGGCAAGGAAATCGGTCATTGTAATTATGAAGGAACTATCCTGGCATTCGTCTGGAACGATTTTCTCGCCGGAATCGAACCTGTGTTCTCTCGAATACCACGAAAACAAGTTTTTCTTCAGATTTCGTTGATCATATTTTACAGTATTTCATAGTAAAAGATTTCTGTTTGTATTCTGTATTAAAACTCGAGACATGTAATGGTAAGGTAAGTCCTCATTAATGACAAATAACTATTTTTCGAACAATGTTCTTCCGATAGCATCGAATGCAAATTACAAAATGGAACTAGATAATTGAAGCATATCATATACAAAAATGTTCCATTTCTATGACATTTACTTTCAGATCACAATCCAAGCGTACAGAAATAAATTTTTTGATGAAAATCAATAAATCCTGCTGTTGGATGTATTTATCCGGTTAAAGTTTTTGAATCGGAGATCATAAATATATACCTACAAAGATTTCTCGTCTTAAAAGCATTTTAGAGGATGTAGCGAAATATCTTACGAAACTGCAATCATAAAATGCGCAGCAGACGCTAATGATTTTAATTAATGATTAGAGAAAATAAAGTGAAATACCAAGAAAACGATTTGCAAGTGAATTGAGCTGTGTACAACAGAACGTCATACAAGCTATCGAGCTGATTTCTCATTAATATCGCAATCAAGGAATCCAACGAAGGACTATGATTTCCAAGCCACCCAAGAATTTACTGTTAGTCCAATCACCCTCTTTGCAATAAATAAAGATGGTGCATGTTCTCTGGGACTTTTGCTGCTGCAAGAACCGGACTTAAGAATTGCGGTAAATTTGACACGAGAACGACTTTTTACAGGAGTGGAATGATGTAATTCTAATATCATATATTCAACTCTTCCTAATCATTCAAAGTAGGGTGTCCAGGTAAGACTCTTGATGATATGAAGTTTAATCACCATGCCTGCTTCAGTCATAGATTGGTGGATATATTTAGTCAATATTAATGATAACTGATTAACGAGTAAATGATAAATATATAAACAACGAAAGCCACCAATTATGACTGTTTTACATGCAAAGTTATCAACAGGATGTGTATGATCTATGTGTATAGATGACTCTGATGGTTGTTGATAAATATAGTGTGTTGATTATACGTTATATGAACATAATGGACACGGGAAGGTGAAATTTCGTGCCCGTCAATGCAGGCCTACTACTCCGATAACAGCTATCTAGACCTTGACATCGATGAGATGTAGTGTCATATTTTTTTTATATAAAAAAAAGGTCTGGGAATGATACTATGATATATAAATGGCAAATCCAGTATCTTTCTCTTGATATTTGCACATCTGTGGAACTAATATGCGCAAGCTTCAATTTTTCATACAACTCTACAACTGATCAATTTTTTATTAATGGCGTTACGCCTTGTCGACATCGAAGTCATTAGGGATAGTAAAGACTGGGAGGAATTCGACCATGGTCCCGGGGTTCGTCTGAAGTAATCTGGATGATCGGATGGAGATTCGAACCTTTATCTTCCCGAATGGGATGCCAGATACAACTGATTAAACACGACTTAGAACTACGAAACCAGGAACAGTTAACAATACCGTTTTTAATTGATAAAAAACGCAGTCCTTACGAAACCTTATAGAGAATAACAACAGAAGGTAGTAGGAAATGCGATCCCAAAGCGGCTTGGATGGTCAGAAGTCATTTAGTCTGCGTATGTATGTGGAAAAAGAGTTTTATGTCAAAAAGCAGAACAAGCTCAATTTTCCGCAAAATTAGTGTGGAAAATTTCCACTAACATTTAACAACACATGCCAGGGATTTTACGGTGCACATTTTCTGTCTTTGAGAATCCGCCGAAAGAATTACGAGTTGACAGAAGAGCGAAGAACATAATAGCATGGAAAAAGAAAAAAAATTGATATCCACCTAAGGGAGATGTGTGAACGCGGAGCATGGGTTAGGGAATCTGTGATAAGCCTCAAAGCTGGAGCGTGAAGAGTGTGATAAAACAGGAGGCAATGGAGTCGAACGGCGGTAGTGGGGGGAACCAGTAGGCGACCTTCATAAGCACACCCAGTTTCCAGCCTTCTTTTTTGCCTTATTCCTTAGCTCTGGATTTTCCGGAAAAGAAACCTTAATGCACAAAACGACGCGGCACAAATTTTATTACCAAATTTATTACACAGTGACGAAAGGATTTTTATGACGCCTGAAAAGGAAAACAATAAAGGTAGTGCGACTACCTTGAGGAGAATGAAACCAGTGCCAAATGGTGAAGTTCGCTATCAAGGAGGAACAGAAACAAATCGTAAGTATTTTTCAAGCCAAATGGCGGCATTGGCGAGGTTTAATGAGTGTGTAAGTGAAGCATCTTGTCGCCGTACGCATTGCCGGCGTTTTATTTTCATTATTTATAACCGTTTACTGTCAGTGGGGACAAAGAACGCTATTGACGCTTTTTCTCTAATGCCATGTGTTACTTTCGGTGTCTCCAACGTATTCCGTCCCACGGCTTACACCTAAATTTGAAGAAGTTTCGCATGTGGCAGGGGTTTCATTTTTTACAGGAGGCTTTGCTCTTAAACGAGTTTGTTCAAACCATTGACGGAATAAGATATTAGTAAATATTTCCCTGTTCATTCCTTTTCTTACCGTTCTCTATATACGTCTTCATCCACTTTCACGCGCACGTCGTTCTAAAACGTGAGTTCGAACTAATTTTACGATGGAATACAAGAAGCAAATGACATGCTGCGTAAAGACCAAGCAAAACCAGAGCTCCCTTGCTCCTTCCGCAAGGACTGATTATAGATTCTCATTACGTTCACAATTTTTCATGAAATTTTTGATGAATAAAAAACTAATTATTATTTTTATGTGTTTGTGCATGCAATTTATTCGTTTCGATATATGACGGCATGGGACTAAAATTCTGGAATGCCAATAAAACCCTTACAGAGCCTCAAAAATTCGATTCCTCGTTATGATGCCTCATTTCACACCTCGTTATTATTTTACACTCATAAATTTACTTGGCCTTTAAAGCCATGTAATCATTTTGGCCTAATTCATTTTTAATTACAAGAAGAACATTAACCCGGTAAATTATATTGCCATCGTTTTCTTGAACGCTGTGGTAAAAACAGAAAACAACGCAATTTACATTTAATCTTACGGGTTTCGTTATTTTTACATTCATTTAGTTGAACCAGAATTAAATCTAAAACGCTTTGCACTAAACACAAAGGTACCACCACACTTGCGGCACATATAAGATGTGGAAATAAAACAGAAAACAAGAAATATTAACGAAAATGGGAGAAAAAAAATTGTTAATGGGATTGAATTACCTAACTTAACTCGGCTGCTTTATCTTCGTTAGTACAATATCACAAACCAAATGAGGTAAGAACAAATCGAGCCAACTCGGTGAACGGTTAGGATTCGGCCATGGCTTTCGGGAGTACGTGAGTTCGATTCCTCCCTCGTCCATCCAGATTTCGGTTTTCCATGATTTCCCCAAATATCTCCAGGCGAATGTCCTTTTCCCCCAGTCCTCTCACGACTTCGAGGTCAATGAACTGTAAGGCTCTAAAAATACTAAGAAGTTAATAGACGTTTATATTTTTGGAAAAAAGTACTGTTCTTAGTAGACGCTGATGTCCATTTTTGCACAACGTATCAAAAAATTATCTTTCGTCTTTACAGAATAAATGATGGTTTCCCAATTTTTGTAATACTAAATGTCTCCTTCAAAACTGCTAACTGGGCAATTCAATCATATTTGTTAGTCGTATTACCTGTCAAATTATAAATAGTGATTCTATAATGGCTATTCTGAGACATTAATTAGCTACTGAAATCACAAAATAATAATAATTGGGAGCATATATGAGTATTTCGGAGGAGACAGTATCACGGATCAGATGAAATGCTTTGTCTTGAAACAATGAAATAAATATAGGTACTTTTGTTTGACGGGTACGTTCTGCTTAGAATAGAACTGGATAGGATGGAACACCGTACTTCAATTCTAGACCAAGGATGGAAATGGCTCGCTATACTTCCTAATAGTTTCTTCTCTAGTAGCGGTTGGAAAGTAGGCTGATGATTCTTTCGTGAACTTCGTCTTCGAGAAAAAAATCTTTCGCATCATTCGAATCTGAAAACCGAAGGACCATTTTGTAGTCACGCATTCCAGCAACTGTACTATGTGGCCCAGCTTAAAGTAATTAGAGAACAAAATTACTCCAATTCTAAGATGGGACAATATCCTTATTGCGTTTTTAGCCACTTAGCAAAAGTCATAGCTGCGGTATTTTAATGGTCCCTCATTACATTTACTACTTATTAACCTGTACCAAACAGGCTAAGGCAACCCGTGTAGCTCTGTCGGTAGAGCGACTTAATGCAGTCTGGAAGACAGGGGTTCAGTCCCCATTAAGGCAGAGAATTTTTCTTCTAAGTTGAACGTCCAGAACTGAAACTGGTGGGTGAGTGGTTAATGCTAGGGCCTGACATTCTGGTGGACGAGTGTTCGATTCCCGTTCTGGGCTCCAGATTTCGGTTTTTCATGGTTTCCCGACATGTTTCCAGGCAAATGGTTCCTTCAAAAATCTGCGCACGAATTCCTTCCCGTTTCTTACCCCCCCCCCCAACTCTCCCTGTTGGCACTGATGATGTTGACTTAGGCAAGACGTCAAGCCAAAAAAACAAATATGGGAACTTTGGCAACAGGAAATTTGATTATTCACATTGTCATATTGAAAATAATTTCGCAGGGAATTCTCAAGGCAATCTATGTTGGAAGTACTTCAGGAGTGCCCCTTTGGAAACTGAGTATAAGTCTGTTATTGAAATACGGTCCATCTGAGTACAGCGATCCGATAACTTTGAGGACGCGAGATCGATTCCTGGTGCAGTCAGCCAACCTTCAATTTTTCTTCATTTCCTGAATTAACTTCAGGCCTTCACAAAGGCCGGTGCTATTTCATACCAGTTATCAGTAATACTATCTCTAATGACTCTGCACTCATATAGTAAAACTTTTATCAAAAATTCCTGTTTTGAAATTATCTAAAAATGCGAGAAGGCGTGTTGTAAGGGAGTATCTAAACAGGCGAATGTTGTTTCTGGAGCAAAAAGTGTAACTCAAAAACGAATAATGGGTGGATTCCATCATTTTTTTCGCAAATGATAACCATAATTGCATCTAATACACTCATTCACTCACAGGCCAGCAGCTCTCTACAAGAAAAACCCTGTTCACCAGCCATCCGGATACAATATTTACAGCCCCTATAGCTGTACTGTCAGCTAAACGAAACACTAAAGCGGAACTGATCAAAGCCACAGAAGAGGTTTTAGTAAAAAATGTATATTTTAAGAGTAGCTATTGAATTTTTTTAAAAGCCTTTGAAACATATGATGTAAAGTATAACAATTCTCTCCTTGAAAAAAAAATCATAAAAGCAGCAAATATAACTGGAAATCTAAGCTACGGTAGGAGGTGTAAAGTCCCAAAAAAAAAAAAATACCTCACGTGAAGCCGCATGACTAGATGCGTAGTATTTTGTGAGAAAAATAGGTGTTTTCCCGATTTACGGTTTGCGCCAAAGTCACTAGTTTCATGAATACAGCCTCTACAGAAATCGGTGTTTCTTAGCCATTCGGTAAGGAGCTGAATTTCGCAAGAAAAAAAAATTTAATGCGTATTTACTGCAGGCCATTTCTTCTGTATTTGCAGTCCAAACAGCAGTTGTATTGGCATTTCCATTAAATAATAATTTATTATTTTTCCTTTAAAAGATTGTTCGCTCCTTGGGAGAAGTATAATATTTTCTGTAAAGTAATAAAGAATTTTCTTACGTGAACGAAATACGTGACAGTGTATGATTGTTCAGTAATAATATTGCTTGCCATACATGATGATTCAGCTGTCTACGTCACCACGCATGGTGTGTTGGGATATTCAACTAGAGTGTTTTCCCTTGCTTACTCCAGCGATGGAAGTGTTGCTGTTTTGTGTATGACGTGATGAGTTTCTGTTCAATGTGTTTTTTTGTGCTGATGATAGATAAGGTAGAATGAGAACAAAAACTCTCTTTTATTGACTTTGGTTAAGTATGAAGGGAAAATGATGGCTTGTCACAAAAGAAAAGTTGATAATTGAGGTTAACTGTCTGTCTGTTAATGCCATTTACGCTTTTGTCTCTAAGGATTTCAATTTCACATTTGGTTTGGATTTTTTTCAATAAGACTACAGATACTAATCATTTATTTCAAGCATTTTCTTATACGAATTTCGACTTTGCTATTGAATGGGATTTTATTCGTTATCAAATGTTAGTGAAATAAAGAAGATAATTTACAACGAGAAATGCAGGCTTCCTTTTCTCCGTTCCAATTGGACGAAGTCGCGGAAAACACCTAGCGAGATAATATTTGTGGCAAAAGTAGTGCGCTTAATATTTCGGAGAAGATGAACGGCAGAGTCGATCGTTGAGTAAAATGCTGGAACACAAATTGGATTTGTACGTGTATAAGGCAGCGTAACGTGACGGATGAATTTATGTTGTAGCATGTAGGCCGGGAGAGATGTTTATCGAAGCAACACAATGACGAAGCTCCACACAAGGAGGAGCAAAGTTAATGGTTTATGCAAATTAATACGGACTTAAAAATTAATCTAGTGCTGTAGTGAAGTGTTTGTCAGAAAGCACGCACGCCACGATAAGAGGTCACCCACCTTCGACCAGCACCGCCTTCCACTACGGATGTGGATTAAAGCAAACGCAGGCAGGCGGTAGAGTTAACAGTTCTATCGCTGATAACCTGGTTGTAATTAAACATCGCCACCCAGATGAAAGGAAGCCAATACACCTCGACCATTAATAAAGCTGCAAAAATAATGATACTTACAATTTCGTACTTGAAGAAGAGCATCTTTGACACAAGAACCAAAGAACATTACACTTGAAATACAAGAATATTAGGTAGCCTGGGGAAACATTTCGAGAGTGAGATACAATAACTAACGAGGTTGGTGGTTTGTAGTAGCAAAACAGGCACATTTGAAGTAATTGTATACTTTTCAACTGAAATAGGTACATAGCAAAATACTTGCAATGTCTTAAGAAACAATTGGAAAATATTTTTGGACATGTATGAAACAAACTCGTGGTAACTGACAACACAACATTGAATTTGTACATAAATAATGTTACAAAATACTTACTTTAAAAATTTAAATTACAAAATATTTCCATTACAAAACCTGTTTGTGCACAATACTTGAGGTGAAAATATGATCATCTCTAACCTATTGATGAAATGTTTCCCGAACAGAAACAAAAATATCCGAAAAGCTCTTTAAAAAATATAG